>OY293417.1:2001779-2289570 GCA_958502065.1 Chrysolina americana | reverse complement strand
ACTATTTATTCACTGAATTATTCAATGTGCGTCATCAATGATACTAATAAAAAGTCAAAAATATATCTAAGAAACTGACTGGAATGTGACATATGGCAGTTAACATCAATGTACATTAAGGTATTCGAAAATGCTCAACCATCCGGTATGACTTATTACAATCTACTACAACAACGCACACTTGGATATATGGCCTGTCAATCAAAATAAAGACTTTCAGAAACTCCCACATCATTTATCGCTATTACTTCCGTATGCCTGTCACTCATCAACTGACACAACTTTCCACAGAGACGGCATCAGCTCGTCAATCGGCCCCCTTTCATGGCTCTGTAGCAACTAAATGCGAGTCCCAGCTGTCGATACCCTAAACTAGTTCCCGATTCATGGTGTTGACTGTTAGTAATAATAATAAAAATAATAATATGCAATCGGAGGCATAAGAGCACCCATCTATTTTACATGGACGACCTTAAACTATATATGCCTTAGGACAAAAACGATCTTCATCAGTCCTTAAGAGTGGTGCAAGAGTACGAACATGCGATCAAAATGGAGTTTGGGATCAACAAATGAATTACGGTTGGAACCCGTTCAGAAAAAAGCCCACGTCAAAGGATGAGGATAAGCCAATGCATGAGGCTTTCTTCAGAAATATTTAAAACCTTGACTCATCCATAAATCGAGTGGGCTGGAGGTGGAAACCAAGGGATTCATAATGGCCGGCCAGGATGGCGTCTTCAATACCCTCGTGTATCTTCGTTGCGTAATGAGGAGTACCAAATTTGTTTTTTCAAGAGATGATCGAATGTAGAGAAATTTTTGAAGTGAAGGATTGCTAATGAAATTTGGTGCTCTATACGATCAAACGCCTCCGAATGATCTAACAAGACGGGAGAAGATATATTTCTGTTATTAAATGAGAAAAAGACGTCATTTACCTTGATGTCCATGGTGAAAATACATTTGATGTTATGGAAAAACGCTATTTTCTTTATTATTGGTCCATTGTTCATTTTTAGTGGAAATTAGTGGAAGGTAAAAGTGAATGTAATGTGCTCCGCCTCAACATTCTCTAGAAAAGTAATTGATCTTTCGTAGTTTTGTCTTCTGAACACGAATCCAAAAAAAATTCAAGGGATCATACTTTTTGAGTCATGCCTATCTGAATCTTCATAATATGTTTTTTCGAACGATTTTTTTTTCTAAAAGTTCTGGTTGAACCGCGTCTAGAATTTGTTGAAATTCGACGTTTCGGCTCCGGATTGAGAAATGCTTCTTTCTTTTGTAGACACATTTTTCGGTCTCTAATCTAATCCACAATTACTGACAACAAAAACAACAATTTTACATAAAAAATTTACCTTCTTACAACAAAGAACATATGCAGCTTTTTCTCTTTTGCTGCTCAAAGAAAATTGCCAAATCTAACCTAACCTAACCTACCCTAACCTAACCTAACTTCACCTAACCTAACCCAACCCAACCCAACCCAACCCAACCCAACCCAACCCAACCCAACCCAACCCAACCCAACCCAACCCAACCCAACCCAACCCAACCCAACCCAACCCAACCCAACCCAACCCAACCCAACCCAACCCAACCCAACCCAACCCAACCCAACCCAACCCAACCCAACCCAACCCAACCCAACCCAACCCAACCCAACCCAACCCAACCCAACCCAACCCAACCCAACCCAACCCAACCCAACCCAACCCAACCCAACCCAACCCAACCCAACCCAACCCAACCCAACCCAACCCAACCCAACCCAACCCAACCCAACCCAACCCAACCCAACCCAACCCAACCCAACCCAACCCAACCCAACCCAACCCAACCCAACCCAACCCAACCCAACCCAACCCAACCCAACCCAACCCAACCCAACCCAACCCAACCCAACCCAACCCAACCCAACCCAACCCAACCCAACCCAACCCAACCCAACCCAACCCAACCCAACCCAACCCAACCCAACCCAACCCAACCCAACCCAACCCAACCCAACCCAACCCAACCCAACCCAACCCAACCCAACCCAACCCAACCCAACCCAACCCAACCCAACCCAACCCAACCCAACCCAACCCAACCCAACCCAACCCAACCCAACCCAACCCAACCCAACCCAACCCAACCCAACCCAACCCAACCCAACCCAACCCAACCCAACCCAACCCAAGCCAACCCAACCCAACCCAACCCAACCCAACCCAACCCAACCCAACCCAACCCAACCCAACCCAACCCAACCCAACCCAACCCAACCCAACCCAACCCAACCCAACCCAACCCAACCCAACCCAACCCAACCCAACCCAACCCAACCCAACCCAATATTGTCTGACCTATGGTAGGGATGGGAGAAAACAACCTTGTAACGTATCATGTATGCTGATGGTCATTTCCAACCACATGGATGGATAATCTTCAATGCTTGATTACAATAATTAGAGCCTGCAATAGTGGTTTTCCTGGAAGAACATTGCACGAATAGATGTCAGATTTAATTCAATGTTTTTAGGGGAAAGTATTTGTTTTCTGACATATATTTTCCTCAGATTTTTCTCTTTATGGGAACGGTGTGAAGAGAAATCAATTTCAACTTCGTCGGAATCATTTTTCACTTTTTTGACATGGCATGAGATGACTCGAAAAGTATCTGAGACCTCCTCGAATTTTTTGGGATTTGTATTCAGGAGACAAAACTACGTAAGTTTATTCACTTTTTTTCAGGATCGATAAAACTATTTCCACCATTCTGAAAAAGAGCAGGTCAAACCTAGCTGATTGATCCCAAAATTCACTAAAGGGAAAAATCCAGCGAACCCTCTCCATTATTTTCTCTTTTTCATATCACCAAATATCATCAACGATATCGTAACGTGGAAAAGCTCCCACCCAGTAAAAATCAAATCTGCGCTGACTCCAGCACAACCCGTTCAAATGAAAACGTCATCAAGGCTCCATCTCCATCCAAACCCTGCTAACCGACCACGACGAAATCATTCTGACATCCGGCTTATTTTGGTTTCCTGCTAATGAACACGATTTATGATGGAAATAAACGTTGGCAGTTCCACGTACTAACACTAATCCATCTTGTCGAGGGCAATCGAGCGATCTCCTGACGTGCCCCGACAGGATGACCACCGATCGACCCCGTAAGCCTCAACCGGGACAACTGGAACTCAACGGGAGTAGGATGCGTGGGAGTTGTGATTGAGTGACAGCTCCAATACGTACACAGTGACATGTATTAATGATGGCCCTCTGCGATTTATCACTCTCTGCCGAGATCCCAGTGACGGCAGGCGTAAGAAATCGAGAAGGGTGGCATGTCAGAGTGGTATTGGAAGGGGGCAATATCGTGAAGAGTGCATACTTCTTTGAAAAGTGACTGCCAATTTCACTGTTAAAGGGCAGTGAGCTGATACTGATTTTCCCTCTAGCCGAAGACCTCGCCGAAAAATCAATTTGTAACTAAACCGTACTGCATGGTTCCTGAAAAAATTAGCAATTCCATTTCCATTTCTTCACCATTTTTATTTTTTTGGTGTATGGGTTGTTAGTTGCTAAAAAGCTTTATTGTGTGGCATGATCAAATTTCTCCAGATTTTTTCACTCTCCTTATATTTTACTGTACACTGTACAACTTGTACTTTAGTTTACTAATCTACTGGTCGGTCGGTGGCTCAGTGGCTGAGGTCTCTAGCAGTGAAACTTCTAGCTCGCATCAGACAGACGTTCGAGGCTCGGGTACGGAATCTTTTTTCTCATGAACACGGGTCTCTTTAGGTGGCCACATGCCTTGTTGCGAATCAAGTGTGATGTGAGTTGCCTACAGTTTCGAGGGATAAGCAGAAAATAAATGATTCATCAATCGTATGACAAAGCTACATATTTGAACGATTGGTGGTAGACTAGTGTTCAAATCGATTGATGAAACTACAGCTTCAAGCAATCACTGAAACTTCAAAAATAGCTTCAGATCCAAGCCATTGGTTCCAGATCAGTGTTCTCTCTTATCTCATTGAAAAAGCAATTTCAAGCAATTAGTGTATCTAACTCTTAAAAAAGTTACTGTTTTGAGCGATCAGTAGAAGACTTGTGTGCTAATCGCATTGAAAAATAACTGTTTTAAGCGATTAGCTGTAGACTGGTGAACGCATTGCTTGTTGAAGCTACAGTTTGAAGCACTAAGTGCTGGTTTAGTAAACTAGACTCTTGAAAAAGCTTCAGTTTTGAGCGATTAGTAGTGAATTAGTGTACTAATTGATTCAAGAAATGGCAGTTCCAAACAACCAGTAGTAGGTGAGTCCTTGTCACTTGAAAATGCTTCAGTTTTGAGCGATAAGTAGAAGAGTGGTATACCTACTAATCGCTTCCAAAAGTTAAAGTTTCAGATGATTTGTAGTAGACTGATGTTTAAATCTATTGAAAATCTACAGCTCCACGCGATCACTAAAACAAGAAGCTTCAGTTCCAAGCGATTAGTTCCAGATAAATGCTCTCATCTGATTGAAGAAGCTTTATTTTCAAGAAATGACTAGTAGATTGATGTAATCTGTTCTTGAAAAAGCTACAGCTTCAAGCAATCACTGAAACTTCAGAAATAGCTACAGATCCAAGCCATTGGTTCCAGATCAATGTTCTCTCTTATCTCATTGAAAAAGCAATTCTAAGCGATTAGTGTATCTAACTCTTAAAAAAGTTACTGTTTCGAGCGATCAGTAGAGGACTGGTGTGCTAATCGCATTGAAAAATAACAGTTTTAAGCGATTAGCTGTAAACTGGTGATCTCATTGTTTGTTAAAGCTACAGTTCGAAGTCTAAGTGGTAGTTTAGTAAACTAGACTCTTGAAAATGCTTCAGTTTTAAGAGATTAGTAGTGAATTAGTGTACTAATTGCTTCAAGAAATGGCAGTTCCAAACAACCAGTAGTAGGTGAGTCCTAGTCTTTTGAAAATGCTTCAGTTTTGAACAATAAGTAGAAGAGTGGTATACCTACCAATCGCTTCCAAAAGCTACAGTTTCAGATGATTTGTAGTAGACTGATGTTTAAATCTATTGAAAAACTACAGCTCCACGCGAGCACTAAAACAAGAAGCTTCAGTTCCAAGCGATTAGTTCCAGAT
Organism: Chrysolina americana; assembly: GCA_958502065.1. Lineage (NCBI taxonomy): Eukaryota > Metazoa > Arthropoda > Insecta > Coleoptera > Chrysomelidae > Chrysolina > Chrysolina americana. The sequence continues at coordinate 2,284,423 of OY293417.1, read as the reverse complement.
AAATGCTCTCATCTGATTGAAGAAGCTATATTTTCAAGAAATTACTAGTAGATTGATGTACTTTGCTCTTGAAGAAGCTACAGCTTCAAGCAATCACTGAAACTTCAGAAATAGCTTCAGATCCAAGCCATTGGTTCCAGATCAGTGTTCTCTCTTATCTCATTGAAAAAGCAATTTCAAGCAATTAGTGTTTCTAACTCTTAAAAAAGTTACTGTTTCGAGCGATCAGTAGAAGACTGGTGTGCTAATCGCATTGAAAAATAACAGTTTTAAGCGATTAGCTGTAGACCGGTGAACGCATTGCTTGTTAAAGCTACAGTTTGAAGCACTAAGTGGTGGTTTAGTAAACTAGACTCTTGAAAAAGCTTCAGTTTTGAGCGATTAGTAGTGAATTAGTGTACTAATTGCTTCAAAAAATGGCAGTTTCGAACAACCAGTAGTAGGTGAGTCCTAGTCTCTTGAAAATGCTTCAGTTTTGAGCAATAAGTAGAAGAGTGGTATACCTACCAATCGCTTCCAAAAGCTACAGTTTCAGATGATTTGTAGTAGACTGATGTTTAAATCTATTGAAAAACTACAGCTCCACGCGAGCACTAAAACAAGAAGCTTCAGTTCCAAGCGATTAGTTCCAGATAAATGCTCTCATCTGATTGAAGAAGCTTTATTTTCAAGAAATGGCTAGTAGATTGATGTACTCTGCTCTTGAAGAAGCTACAGCTTCAAGCAATCACTGAAACTTCAAAAATAGCTTCAGATCCAAGCCATTGGTTCCAGATCAGTGTTCTCTCTTATCTCATTGAAAAAGCAATTTCAAGCAATTAGTGTATCTAACTCTTAAAAAAGTTACTGTTTTGAGCGATCAGTAGAAGACTTGTGTGCTAATCGCATTGAAAAATAACTGTTTTAAGCGATTAGCTGTAGACTGGTGAACGCATTGCTTGTTGAAGCTACAGTTTGAAGCACTAAGTGCTGGTTTAGTAAACTAGACTCTTGAAAAAGCTTCAGTTTTGAGCGATTAGTAGTGAATTAGTGTACTAATTGATTCAAGAAATGGCAGTTCCAAACAACCAGTAGTAGGTGAGTCCTTGTCACTTGAAAATGCTTCAGTTTTGAGCGATAAGTAGAAGAGTGGTATACCTACTAATCGCTTCCAAAAGTTAAAGTTTCAGATGATTTGTAGTAGACTGATGTTTAAATCTATTGAAAATCTACAGCTCCACGCGATCACTAAAACAAGAAGCTTCAGTTCCAAGCGATTAGTTCCAGATAAATGCTCTCATCTGATTGAAGAAGCTTTATTTTCAAGAAATGACTAGTAGATTGATGTAATCTGTTCTTGAAAAAGCTACAGCTTCAAGCAATCACTGAAACTTCAGAAATAGCTACAGATCCAAGCCATTGGTTCCAGATCAATGTTCTCTCTTATCTCATTGAAAAAGCAATTCTAAGCGATTAGTGTATCTAACTCTTAAAAAAGTTACTGTTTCGAGCGATCAGTAGAGGACTGGTGTGCTAATCGCATTGAAAAATAACAGTTTTAAGCGATTAGCGGTAAACTGGTGATCTCATTGTTTGTTAAAGCTACAGTTCGAAGTCTAAGTGGTAGTTTAGTAAACTAGACTCTTGAAAATGCTTCAGTTTTAAGAGATTAGTAGTGAATTAGTGTACTAATTGCTTCAAGAAATGGCAGTTCCAAACAACCAGTAGTAGGTGAGTCCTAGTCTTTTGAAAATGCTTCAGTTTTGAACAATAAGTAGAAGAGTGGTATACCTACCAATCGCTTCCAAAAGCTACAGTTTCAGATGATTTGTAGTAGACTGATGTTTAAATCTATTGAAAAACTACAGCTCCACGCGAGCACTAAAACAAGAAGCTTCAGTTCCAAGCGATTAGTTCCAGATAAATGCTCTCATCTGATTGAAGAAGCTATATTTTCAAGAAATTACTAGTAGATTGATGTACTTTGCTCTTGAAGAAGCTACAGCTTCAAGCAATCACTGAAACTTCAGAAATAGCTTCAGATCCAAGCCATTGGTTCCAGATCAGTGTTCTCTCTTATCTCATTGAAAAAGCAATTTCAAGCAATTAGTGTTTCTAACTCTTAAAAAAGTTACTGTTTCGAGCGATCAGTAGAAGACTGGTGTGCTAATCGCATTGAAAAATAACAGTTTTAAGCGATTAGCTGTAGACCGGTGAACGCATTGCTTGTTAAAGCTACAGTTTGAAGCACTAAGTGGTGGTTTAGTAAACTAGACTCTTGAAAAAGCTTCAGTTTTGAGCGATTAGTAGTGAATTAGTGTACTAATTGCTTCAAAAAATGGCAGTTTCGAACAACCAGTAGTAGGTGAGTCCTAGTCTCTTGAAAATGCTTCAGTTTTGAGCAATAAGTAGAAGAGTGGTATACCTACCAATCGCTTCCAAAAGCTACAGTTTCAGATGATTTGTAGTAGACTGATGTTTAAATCTATTGAAAAACTACAGCTCCACGCGAGCACTAAAACAAGAAGCTTCAGTTCCAAGCGATTAGTTCCAGATAAATGCTCTCATCTGATTGAAGAAGCTTTATTTTCAAGAAATGGCTAGTAGATTGATGTACTCTGCTCTTGAAGAAGCTACAGCTTCAAGCAATCACTGAAACTTCAAAAATAGCTTCAGATCCAAGCCATTGGTTCCAGATCAGTGTTCTCTCTTATCTCATTGAAAAAGCAATTTCAAGCAATTAGTGTATCTAACTCTTAAAAAAGTTACTGTTTTGAGCGATCAGTAGAAGACTTGTGTGCTAATCGCATTGAAAAATAACTGTTTTAAGCGATTAGCTGTAGACTGGTGAACGCATTGCTTGTTGAAGCTACAGTTTGAAGCACTAAGTGCTGGTTTAGTAAACTAGACTCTTGAAAAAGCTTCAGTTTTGAGCGATTAGTAGTGAATTAGTGTACTAATTGATTCAAGAAACAACCAGTAGTAGTAGAGCGATAAGTAGAAGAGTGGTATACCTACCAATCGCTTCCAAAAGCTACAGTTTCAGATGATTTGTAGTAGACTGATGTTTAAATCTATTGAAACACTACAGCTTCACGCGATCACTAAAAGAAGAAGCTTCAGTTCCAAGCGATTAGTTCCAGATAAATGCTTTCATCTGATTGAAGAAGCTTTATTTTCAAGAAATAACTAGTAGATTGATGTATTTTACTCTTGAAAAAGCTACAGTTTCGAGTGATCAGTAGGAGAATAGTGGAGTCATTGCTTGTAAAAGCTACAATTTGGAGCAATCAATATTAGTTTCGTGTACCTGTTTTTCCAAAAACTTCTGTTTCAAACAATTAATTGCAGATTATTGTACTTATCTTTTAGAAAAGCTTCAGTTTCAAGCGAGAAGTAGTGAATTGGTGTACTGAGTGCTCCAAGAAGTTACAGTTTAAGAGATCAGTAGTAGATTAGTGCCCTGGTCTCTTGGAAACACTTGGTTTTGTGTGATAAGTAGTAGATTAGTGTACCAATCGCCTAAAAATCTATAGTTTCAAGGGATTAGTAGAGACTGATTCACGAATCGCTTGAAAAAGCTACAGTTTCAAGTGATTAGTAGGAAATTAATAAACGATCACTTGAAACAATTAGTTTCAAGCAAGTAGTAATTATCTTAGTATACTATTCTCTTGAAAAAGCGACTGTTCTAAGCGATTGGTATTAGAGTTTGGTGTACTGATCGCATTCAAGTACTTTAGTTTCAAACAAAAAATTGAAGGTTGGCGAACTATTTACATAAAAGAATTACAGTTTCTCGTGATAAGCTTCAGATTGGTGATCAAAGCGAATAGTAGTTAGTAAGTAGCAGATTGGTACTAGTTGAACTAAAAAATTAATGGTTAAAAACAGTAACTCCAACTTTCAACTTTTAGGAAGAGCCACAAACATTGATATGATGTTTTTTCGCATCTCTGATGTCGATCCATTGCAACCTAATATTCAGTTGTTGTCCAATTTTTGCCAACATTGCATTCCACGTCACCTCTATGAAACGCCAATGATCTCTCCACGTCTCTGCGCCCGTCCTCTCACACTCCAGATCAAAGGCGTCCGTGTTTATCCCCTGTGATCAATCACTTCTGACTGCTGCTAAGAAGCTCATTTATTATCTTTTCTTCATATTTGAAAATACTCCTAGACGTTTCGCATCGGGGCCAAATCAAATAATAACATTTCAGAGGATGCCAGATAGTGGAGTGATTAATTATATATGTTTGATTAGAGTCATGTTCGGATACTTCCCTGATGGGTGTGATAGAAACTTTTAATGATGATGATGATGTTAACGTGAATATATGAGGTTTGTTTTGTGAAATTCGCAGCAAGTTGTATCATTTGAGTAATGTAATGTAATATAATATGGTAGCGAATAGTATGACAATGAGACGATGACAAGTAGTTTCTCATCCATCAATTGACAATTTTTCTGCGAATCCTAGACAGTGAAATTCATGCCTCGATAGTTTTGTGAAGAACTCGCACACCGGAAAATGGTGAAACTTGTTCTTATGCTATCTTGTCTCTATGGCAGACATTTTTTGGACATTACTGAATGATTTTTTGATGGGTGGTTACGTGGCTTCTGCTATATATTTGCTATCGACCGACTCGAGAAGGTGGTTATGGAGATTGTCTTGTGGTAAGCCTGTAAACCTTCCGGGCTGATACGCATGTTGTCGAATACTGAGTGTTCCCTCAGTATTGACGATGATGACAATGACTGCGACAATGACAGTAATATTGCAACAAACCAAACCACACAGATGCTTTGGTGTCTGAGAACTCGCCGAGTAGATATGTAAATGGAAATGTAGTAAAACCAAATGATGAAATAAAACTACTCACAACAACATCAGCAAAAGATGACGATGAAAAAGATACTGGAAAAAGCAGATGTGGAAGAGAAAAGCGAACATGGCTTCTCAGGAGGAGACAGAACGGCCCTGTTCTGAATCCACAGCCTCAAGTAACCGTACCTAAATTGAAAAATGAAATATATGGAAGAGAGAGAACCTCTCAAAAAATAATAAAAATACATCTGTAGCGGATAACTCGGATACTGTTGATGAATGAAGCCAAGCAACAATAGCTGTGTCCATCAGTTGTACCAATGTACTTGGACGAACTTAAACAGTTTGAATTCTCATCTGTGCATGGCAAGGGCCCCGTCTCTTCTAGCTCGTACAAGACAGAAATAACAATCTTAACAAAAACTGGCCTATTTTTCAATGCTTCTCAGTTGAGAAGACATATTCACCCTGTAGGAGTAACATCTGCTAATCTCATGTATGTAAATTGCCTAATGATGAAGCAATCCAGAAGTGAACCACATGAAGAAAGGGTTCGATTGGAGTATTGACTGTGACCATGCCCTATCCCCACTTTTGTGGAGCCTCGTCGTAGACAGTCTCCTTATAGACCTCAATTGGAGAGCCCAGGGCTACGCTGACAATATTTTCGTAACGGTGAACGGAAAGTTTATGGGGGTTCGTGTGGATCTGATGCAATCTGCACTCATAGAAGTATAATAAACGTGTTGAATCAGGAAAACCTCAAACTCAACACGCCAAAAAACACGATTCTTTCTCTCTTTCACCAGAAAAAGAAACTTTCAGCCCAATCGAGCTTTTTGAGTCTTTGGTGAAAGCTTGCAGATGCCAGGAGAGTCGAAATACTTGGAGCCGAACTTAGACTAGAAGCTGACCTGAAACAAACATCTGAAAATAGTGCTGACAAGGACAAGGACATTATTAAGGAGGTCCTTTGGCAAAACATGGGGACTACGACCCAAACAATCATGAATTCCCGTTTCAAAAAACCTACTATTCGGTTATAATTGGAATCGTGTTATCCACCCTAAGAAACACTACGCAAGTGTTGTTGAAATCATTTAGTTTTCGTAATGGGTTATATTGTATAATTACATTCAATAAACAACGTGAATATGAGCGACGACCACATTCATCACGAAAGCCATGACATAAACATTTAAAAAAAACTACACTGAGCAACAATATCATTGCGTCGTTGATAAATGATCCACATCATTATTCCGCAGAGATCAGACCATCTCTCGTCCATTATTAATCACCAGGAATAAAGTTTATTTATGTTGTGTAAAATACTAAAATGAACAGCCTAGGCCTCACTGACAGATGGGGGAAATCACCTCGAAACATACAGCGCCAACGAGGATTGATACGTTCCACATGCCTCGAAAGTTTATTAAAGCTGACAGTTGTGTTTCATCAAACTACCGTGGGACGAGGGGTCATACAAGACTGACGCGGCCCTCTTTGATATCGTCCGAGTAGGTGCTTACGACTCAAGAAATCTTAATTTTATATCTGTTTGGCATGCGGTAGACGGGGCCATCCATCCTTGAATTTCAAAGATGGGTTGGCACTAGTGATGTTTACGAGGGTACTGCAAAAACAACAAACTATATCGACAATTTGGGTTTAGGTAGCGGGAAATAGGAAACGATATGCAGTCTTATCACAGAAATGCCAGCGTTTTACGTTTTATTGACAATTTTTTGATGTATTGCGGTTCAGAAATTGTATTGAAATTACCTCAACCGCTATATCATGAAATATGTGGATTTTTAATGATACTGATACATTTTTCCAGCCGATAAACCTATACCGGGTGTAACAGGATCATGGTACACCCCCCGTATCTTCGTTTGTTTTAAAGGAAATCGATTTAAATTTGGAATATCCCATTTACATAATAAGCGACAATTTATGACCTACAAAATTTTTGATTTCCACTTATTTAAGCGTGTCATGATGGTACCGATTTATTCCAAATGCTAGAAAAATCGATGTCCCGTCAAAAATACTGAATTGCGTTTTTCATGAGCAAATGAAGTTCATCGTAATCGATTTTGGGGTAGAACTCGATTTTTTTCATATGGAACCATATTGGTACCGTGGTACCATTTTTCAGTACCACTAATAAGGAATTCATTCATACCTGGTTATAAAATGTACGATAAATACAATAAAAATTACAGCTAAAAGAAAATACAATTATTTTGTTCTAATTTAATGCTAAGAAGTTACTAAGGATGATTTGAAATACAAAAAATGAACCCCAAATATTACAACAATTGTTCTAAATGCTGTCCATTAATGTCAATGCACTTTGGAACTCGCATAGCTGTTTCTTGGAGAATGTGCGCTAATTGCAAGTCCGTTATACTATTAATTGCGCGTTTTATTCCAGGTCGTCGCGGTTTGTAACGGCAATTGCATAGACAATGTTTTTTAACCCCAAACAAAGAAATCAGGAGGTGTCAAATCAGGTGACCTTGGAGGCCATCGCAAGGACCATTCGTCGAAATTACGTTTTCTTCGAATTCCTGTTGAAGGTAACCAATTACTATTCTTGAATTATGGGAAGGAGCTCCATGTTGTTGAAAATACACTCCCTATCGTAAATGCACAGGAAATGTACTTTAACTGTTCTCAATTTCATTTTGCGTCTAGCGCCAGTCAAGGATCCATTAAATATTATTGGATCAATGCCAACTATTTCAAGCCAAACACTGAAACCGAACTGCACTTAAAAGTAGCCCTACAGCAATTGATTTTGATTTTCTTATGACCAATACCTTGTAATTTGTCGAATGAATAATCCCATATTTGTAAACCAAGACTCCGAACATAAAATTCTTCCCAAAAAAGCACTATTCAGTTGCAATATTCCATCCCACATTCATAATCATTTTCGTACAGATGCTTAGTGCTTGGTGCTTGAAGCATTTTTCGTCAGTGCTCGGCACAGCCCTGCTCTGTGGTAATATTTTCAATGGTGGGTACATAAAGAAACCCTGAACCTTGATTGAAAACGCATGGTTGAAATCAAAGGTCAGAAAAAGCGGGTTTGCTTCAGTTCTGCTCCCTTGAATCCTACCGACTGCGCCAATCATACTCTCCAATCAAAGAAAACATTCTTTAAAAACTTTTCCTGACAATAATTCGGTGAACTTTCGGACAGAGAAAATCGAGGGCGTCAACTTAGTAGCTAACTAGTCTCAAACATCTCAGAGTTCATATACTGGGTAGAAAAGTGCATTCGGTCGTTAACATAATAGCATTAGATCGTTTGATACGATGTATTGTTGTTTTGTTGTTAATTTGAACTGGTAGCTGGTGACATATCCACATATTTCCAAGGAAAAGTATGATCGAACACCCAGTGACGAAACTAGGCCAGAAACCCAACAAAAAAGAGAACGTCCGATTTATAACCGACACACAGACAGTTAAGTTGAGGCAAACAATAATGAAGCAGTAAAGTGTGTTATTTAGTAAATGTAGCGGGTGTAATCAATCAGAATGTCAGCGGGGAGTGACGTCGCGACGGGCCAACAAACCGGCGCGAGGCGTCCCGACGGCCTGTCGTAAAATGAATAAGTGCGCGTACCATACATCACTGTCACGCCGAATATAGATATAAAATAACGATGAATGAACAGCTCTGTTGAATGCAGATAAACTTTCCTATTACACACATGTCGAATGATTCATCATTTCGGCTGACAGTCGCTCTTCGGCGTCGACGTTAATGCATTGTCGCTGTTAAAATATTGAATTAGTGATTCTGGGTGGATCATTGATCTGAATGTGCAGGACGATTGATTGAAACTGTGTTTTTGTAGCAGAATCTGCATGCTGGCGATTTGAAATAACACCGTAATGAAAAACCAAATATCTATAAGATGCATGTAAGAGTTCCTCAGGGCTCTTTCTTAGGACCACTCATATTTCTTTTATTCGTGAGTGATCCCATGCCAATACCACCGAAAAAAAATATTTGTGGCTAATTTTTTCATTCCTTTTCATAAAGTTCACCCTTTTTGTAATATGCACAGCAGATTTGAAGTCGATTCCGAGTGGAATAAATATACCAAAGGCTTTTTGCAGAATCGCTGCAATTTAGAGTTGAAAATTTTCGAAATACGGACTATATGAGTAAATTTTTGACGTTTTTCTTTTTTTATGCTGAACCTTATATCTGAGCATTTATAAAGCATGTATTTTCGAAATGAGCATGACATTTTGCATATATAGTGAAATTTTCAAGTGAATCTGATCATCATGTATATACATTTGATGATTTTTAGGGGGTACCCCTTAGGACTTTTTTCGATATTTTTTTTTCCCTCTGAATGATTTCAAATTCGCGAACTACATTAATTCCCTCATTTTGAATCGATAGGCGTTCGCAGAATTGATCTATCTTTAACCGTTTTCAAGTTGAAAAATTTATATGGAATTGAAAGGGGTCATTTTCTTCCAGAAATTGGATTTTATAATTTTTTCAATAATTTTTGTAAAAGTCACCCTTTTTTGAATAGGCACACGGAATTTTGAATTGATTCTGAGACGATTAATTGAATGTATTTATAATTTCGATAATCTGCCATTGAAATAAATTTTTGTGATAATATTCGGAATCAACTCCAATTTTAGTATAATGTAAAAAAAAATATTTGAAAATTTGTCAGTGAATCTCTTAATAACGCGAAATCAGCTGGTATTTCAAAATTATAACACCTTATAAAATATTGATTTATGGAAAGTTGCATTTCTGAAATGCTGTAAATTTGTCATCGATTTTTTTGTAGTGTCATTTGCTCATCGAGATACAATTGAGGAAAATTTGCAATTTAAAAGAAACGGAAAATAAAATTTTTCAAAATGTTGATCGTGCAAATTAATTTTTGACGTTTTATTCCTTTTTTATGATAAACCTTGTCTCTGAGTATGAATAAATCATATTTTTACTCCATCTTCAACCATTCTCTAGTTGTAAAGTTCATCTGGAATTGAGGAGGGTTAATTACTAATATTCGTGATAATTTTTGTCATTTCGTCATCAAAATCTATAACACAGAACAGAAATAGTTATCTTGATATTTGAATGCCAGTAGAACTAACCCCAAAACTTGAACTAGACAATGAACTCACATCGTGATCGAATCAGTAAATACCAGTATTGAAGACAGAATATTTTGAATTCATGTACCCTTCATTATACGATGGGTGTCTTGATATTATTGACCATATACTACAATGTTGAAATAATTCGCAAAGGCGTCAATCATTTTCTGCGGTTTGGAATAGGTGTTAGTGTCATACTTCATAAAATATGAAAAATCATTTTTTTCTGAATAAAATTCCATAATGTAGCTAGAGGATTTGACGGAATTCCATCAATTGGTCTCAGATGTACCTCAGAATTAACACCAGTTCTTTGTGAGAAATTCAACCTTTTCTATGATTTCAAGGTATTTTCGCCCAACTGGAAGATTGAAAGAATATAATCGATTCCTAAACAGAGATGTTACCTAGTATCTACAAACCAACAAGACACCATAAACAGAGTACCGACTAATCAAGAACAGGTGAACAACCTGAATCCCTGTTGGGCTCTCAATAGGGAAATGTAGACTCAATAGATATATAAACATCATCGGATCTACATACTGTAACGTAACCGGGGTTACTTTGATTGCCTGACTGCTCAGCAGAGAACGGTGTAGGTTCTTTGGACTATATTGCCAGTTTCAGATTTGGCTGGACGCCAGCAATTTTTAATTTAACAGGAATAAAAAGTACAAAATACATATTGATAGATAATTGAAATAAGATAAATTGACTTCCTTCTGTAACCAGACCAACAATGAAAGAATATCTCAAAACAAATATATATTAATAAATTTAACAAAATGTAGTATCAAAGTAATACGTTGATATTCAAACAATATTATTACTGAATTTGCTTCAGCGACACAGGTTACCTTAGTTCACTCAGTGGGTGGATTCACAGGCTAGTGATAACTCCAACCTTGTAATTGTTGTTCTGCTAACAGAATACGAACTAGATGACACTTCAAGCAACAATTTCATGCAATCCTCTGGTATGGATTACCCCTCCAGGTTGTACTGATTTCCTTGTGTTCCCTCGTAGATAGGGGTCGAATTCATGAAAAGGTTTGATAGATGTTAGTTTATCACAGAGTTGAAAGTCAACAGTATAGGATACCCTCCTCACTGAATATGTGATATAATATTGCACTTTAATGAAATGATGTACTCCTCAACACAGGAGTTGAGATGTGTGAGTACTTAGATCTAGGATATCTTAACAGGAGAATATTAATGGTGCACCATGAAAAACTTTACTTGAAATCATTACCGAAATTGATCAATAAATGTCAATGATTTTAATTTCCACGAATTCGTAGGTTAGTTACCCGAAATTCAAAATTGACGTTTTGAGGTAAACTTGAGATATGTAAACTTGATAAAATGTTCTTGACGGCAAACGAAAAGATACAATTATCAGCTTGACAAAATGGTGTCGCTTACTGGTATGCAACATGCACAAATAACTATTATATTTGAGACTCACAGATTCTAAGGTAAATTCTCTTCCACTTGATCACACCTCTGAATTTGCCCTAGGTGATTAAACTGCTTTGCTTATCGTCGCACCACTGCATTCCAATTAACCAAAACGGCCATAATTGATGGTTGATCAATAGGTTATAAGATCATAATTTCCGTTTCAATTGGTACTGTATTCTGGACTGGAGCCGATTGACAATCTAATTTCCAGTACTATTCACCTGAGCTTAATTTAGAAATACTTATGATCGCTTCAATTCATATGGATTTAGATTCATTCCATCACCTGATTCACACCTTCAAGATACTTGTTAACACCTTGACAGTCAAACTAAGAAGAGAGGAGAAGAGCCTCCTCCCACTTCTTCAATTCTCGAACTCAATTTCCGACATCATGTCAGTGACATCTATACGAACCCAACGCCATCAACCCAGACGGGTCCGTCAACAAACGAAATCCACCCTTAGACAAGTTCAGCTATTTGCCATCAGCCGTCACTGGACGTCTACTCTTTAGACAAGTACACATGTTCGTTATTAGGTGTCGCTTCTAGTACTATTTTGGAATTAAGTGGACTTTTAAAGTAACGATATTCTCGTTACAATACACAACAACAAACAGGTTTTGCCGAGAAGATGAGGACACCCCTGCCACATACTCTACTACTGCGAAGGTTGACAAGGGTAAGGTTTTCAACGATTAGGGAAGAAAAACCACAACCCTTCCGATACATACATGACCTGAAGTCTATCCTGTGGAGTCTTGTAAAAAGGACGGGTTTAGACAAGTAACTCTAAAATTACATAAGGGCACACACAATCAATCCGTTAAGGTCACAGTGGAGGGATTTCTAGAAGCAAGTGAGACCCTTGTTATGTCCATTGTCATGGAAATAGCAATCAACATCGAGTTCATGAAATATTCAAGAAGAAAAGAAATTGTGATTGATCTAGAGTTGAGTGGAAGATCCAACTGGAAGTCTTTTGAAGGATATGGTACTACCTCTTGTTGAAAATCCTGTAGTGTAACGTGTATATTCGAAACAGCACAAAATACACTGTAGTTATCTCGAGTGATCCATAATTATGACTGGGAAGGAACTATCAGTATTAAAACCCATCCATTTGATATCTAAATTATCCTCGATACTCTTAAAATAGGATATAAAAGTCGTAAAGCAGTAATAAAATATACGTAGCAATAAAGCGTTCACTCCGTGGTGCTATAATTGTACTTAATGAATATTTATCGGCATCTCTGACGATCGCTCGTTGTGTTGTGTTACATTATACGGGCGGTGTGCATGAGCAGCGCCCATAAAGAGTGTCTTCGGCCTACACAACTCATCTGCATTCAACTCGCCAACATCGTGCCATTTACAGACTGCCGTTGCACTTACATCGGACGTTAAATTATGGCTTCACTTTCCTAGGAAGAGATGATTTATCGCCGTCGACGATGTCGGTTTCATTTTCGTACTGCTAATAAGCCGTTAGTGCCGCAGGGATACATTCGTGGCACGTAGGCAGGGATTGCAATTACCTAGCAGGCTGGGCAATCAGGTGGTGCGAGCACGCAGGATAATAGCAGTGTTGGTAACTAATTTCTGATCGGGAACTCGTAGTGATGAATGGTTGCGGTTGAAAGAGATCTGGTGTGCTTTGGAGGCATGGCTCTCTAAGCTCGAAACATCTCTCTATGCAAATGTTTGTGTTTCATCTTCTTGTTCATACGAAAAGATATTGATCATCTTTAATATTCAGATAATGTCGTGGGAGATGAGCGAAAGTAGACAGGAATTAGTGTTCATCTGGAATTTTTGGTGGCTCAGAGAACACCTCTTGAAGCAATCTGCTTTTACATTTTTAGTGGAGCAAAGTCGTCCATTCCAATCTATTTGCGTTCTGTAGAATATATGTGCTGGTGTGATGGCATGATACACCATCCACTGGATCTGCTGGACTGATAGCAACCCTGAATTCAATTCAACATCTCTATCCACGATGGTGGCAGTTTCACTAATTGTAATCGATTTCAAATTACGTGCCTTGTCAAGAGTGTATTTCGAAACAACGTCGGCTCGGGAGTCCTTGTTCAATGTCTACAAATTGTCAATAACCCATTTTATGTTTGTCTTAAATAAAGAAACTCAAGATATAGAAGGAACATATTCTTGTCAATTTGGCTACTTGTAAAGAAATTATTTGTCTTTCATCAAGATTAATTGAATCGAATCAGTTAATTTTTGTAGGATCGAAACAACCTTTCAGATTTAGACCTAAGTCGACAGCATAAATACGATTGCACCATCATTTTTCCGACAAGATGTTCAGAAAATAAAAGTTAGTTAGATTTCTCATAATTTCAAACACTACACTCAAGGAAAAACTGCGTCCCCCGTAGGAAAATATCGTTATGAATATATAAGGAAGGATATCTGTGAAGTTGAATAACTTGCAAATGAGTGGTGTTGGTTCGGGGGCACATCTCTTGAGAACAATCGTAGGAGTTTGATAAGATCCACCATAAGCTTTGTTGCAAAAACTGATCTTGCGCATATAACTGTCAATAGAGGTGATGTTCTGAGGTTGTTATCCCAATGAATCTAAAATTGCAAAAAATATATTTGCTGAAATATTGTCAGTTTCGTCGATAGAGTTCCAACATCCATTGTTGGAGGAGAAGATGAGGTGGAAGAAGCATTTGTTTCGACAGTTTTGGCAAAAGACCATAGGACATTCAAGGAGTGTTGATCAGATCTTGGCTTTGTGAGCTTTTTTTATGGATGAAATTGGTATCTTGCATGTGTTTCTAGTTTCAACATACTCTGATCTGGTCTTGGGGCACAAATCTAGGGTTCCTCCAGAAAGACTAGGTTTGTATATATGAATTATAGTCGATTTGGTCGATCTCATCTGACCCTATGCGGACTAGTCTTCTATGTACACTGTACGACTCCTGGTGGAAGTTTTGCAATAGATATTTTCATTTAAGGTAGGTTCATATTAGCCTGTATATTGTTACCGCTTAGAAATATTTTAGCAGTTGATAAATTTTTTCCAAACCCCTTTTCACACTGTTTGTTTCCGACCTGATTTATCATACATTTACAAGTTGACTTATCTATTGATACTATATGTCAAGTTGGTATCAGATAAGTCTTACAATGAAATGAAATTTGGACTCATTTCCCCTCGACCAATTTATCAAATAGTTTTTGATCGCCTGTCACGATATCACCTCAACATTCACGCGAACTTGACTGCGATCGTTTTTACACCTGGTTGATGTCTTTATATGGACATTCTGATTAAATATTCATATATGGCGTGCTATCTGAATCAATTGCGGCTAGAAGTAAGATATAAGAAATGAAAACATTGATTGCAGCGAGTGACAAACAGGATGTACTGTTTACGGTGGATTGCTCTTTAAGTTCACCTAGCATGGTAAAGCAAAAAAATTTTCATTACCGGAGTAGACTTAATCCATTTCTATTCCATCCCCATAATCCGCAAAGACGATTTAGTATTAATGTTTGGTGTGGTCTATTTAGCGGCAGAATTATCGGTACATTTTTCTACCATGATTCTTTGAACGGACCCCGTTATATTAATTCATTGGTTCCGACTCAATTTGGAACACCCTGTAGTGACATTCGAAAAGAGATCACTACATTTGCATATGTCGATCATAATTTACGGTATAATCAGGGTATAAAAGTAGACCCCGTTAAAATAAGTGCTATAAAGGAATTGCTTTCTTCTAAAAATTTTAAACACCTTTCGTCTTCCATGTGAAGTTGTTCTTGGTTTCATCGGTAAGCTAATTTTTCGGAGATTACCTGACCGCTCACAAAACTAACCAAGAAGAATGCTGCATAGAAATGGAATGAAGACCAAAGCAGAGCTTACGAACTTGACTTTATTCAAACATTATAATACAACAATCTTTCATTTGCAATTCGATATGATTCGAGTAGTTATGCAAATGGCACTTTTTTGTCACAGGTCAAAAATTTTGACGAGCGTCCAATTGTTGTTATCTTGCGCAGAAAGTAATAACAGTACAACTGAGCGAGAAGTTCTAACATTGAAGTGGACTGTAGATGAAAAATGTGGAGGATATATTGAAGGATCTAAAAATATTGTAGTAACCGATCACCAAGCACTACGACGGCTTGTGTCATTGAAATCTCTGTTTCCGCCCTATCTGTCACGAAATGGATGAACAATGTAACGTTTGTTCATTTGGAGCTGATTTCACAATTACTGATAGAAGTACACTGAGAAAAAAGCAGCTGAGTGAACAAGAAATCAAAAAGATAGTCACTTTTGAAGGAGGTCAGTTCTACATCTCATGAAACATCCGCGAAAAATTAAAATATTCCCATTGGAAATTATCATAGTTCTGATATCATTGCTTGTGAATCCCCTGAAGGAAATATCGAAGAAAACTCTGTTGTTCCTATAAGAAGAAGAATGAAGCCTTGTAAAGCAAAGAGAGCTTCATATTATCAGCATCGTTATACATTAGATCAATTAATGTTTTGAACTTCCATATTCGAAGGCCATTGGTAATCTTTTGTTCGTACATTTATGAGTGATTCTCGCACATCACGAATTTGTTCATCACTTGTAAATAGAGACTAACCTAACTCCTCCATGAAGTGGGTGGTGGTGGGACAGTACCTGACAGTTTAAAAAAAACAGATTAATTTCCACGACAAAGGAATTTAACGAATCTGTCCTCTTACAACTCATAATGTTTATCACGCTATTTATCACACGAGCCAGTCGTTGTCTCAGTTCATCATGGAAAAGTGAGTTAGAAGCTTTAAAAATGCAACAGCAAGCCGCACACTATGTCACTGTCAGCGTATAATTACCCGTCAGCGCGAAAGACAGACACGACATCCGCTGGTTTGGCTGCTCAGGAACAGCCAAACGAGCTGCGACAGGTGAGACTCTTAATAAAATATACGACGTCGTGTCATCCGCAACCCGTTTTACGCAGCTTTACATATCTGTGAAGGCTCTGCATGGCGAGGGTTTCGTACCAAAAAGGTAACGCTGCCGATTCGAGGGCACAGTATCGCGAAAGCGAAAGGTAACGCTTCAGACAAAGTCATGGAAATAGCTGAGAATTGGCGAGAAATTCGAATCTGGGAATTCAGAACTCAAACGACACCTTCAATTCGTGCCTCTTTGTATTTCCAGAATGTAGAAACTCATTGAGAATTTTTGACGTTTATTTATAGTCAATATTTATAGTAATATATTTCCATTGTTGATGAAAAAAAAAAAATAAAAATCTATATTCCACCAGGCTCAGCGGCGTTGGCCTCTAGCTCAGTCGCTCCTTCTGCCTCTTTTTGAAACTGGACCGTATCTATATCTAGCTCGACAGCTTCATTGAAGGATTCCAAGCTCCCATCGATCATCTTGATGTGGTTCAAGATACCTCGATCTGCAGGTATTCCGAGTCCATGAAGAATTTTGCTTTGTTGATATTGCTGCTCACTATCCAAAAATGCAATAATAGCTACAATTTGATACTGTCTAGCTTCCATTGTGGACTCGGTTTTTCTGAGGACTCCCAATGCTGCATCAACACTGCTGGTGTCTCCAAATTGTGCCATCTGTTGAGGAGAATGACTTGGATCGAGAACTAACAGGATTAAGTTGCCATCTCGGTGTACTTCTATACCCAGTATTGTCCTACTATGACCTTGATGTTGTAAATATAATATATGAATTACAAAGCAGTTCGGGCAAAAAATATTACCGCCATCCGTTTTTTCTTGTTTATCAATATACTCAAATATCCATCAAAACTGAAAAGAAAAAGAGGTAATCAGGGCAGTCAGAAGTTTTCTGAAAATTCCACTATGGCATTCATCGATTTTTTTATGCAGAAATATTTGATCTGAAACCTATTTTCTATTCTGATCCGCAGTAACAATATGGTTTCATCATTATTTTCATTATTATACAGAGGGCTGGCCGTAGTCTTGAATGCAAGTAGTTTTCTTCTGCACTTCATTGTCCGAAAATATCCATCTCCATATGAGCTTTGCATTCAGATGGTATTAAACGTCATCTTGATGAATCCTTATTTCAATGTTTTCAATTATTCATGGATTGCTCTTTAAGCTCATTAAGTCTTGCCCTGCCCTGTCAATATAAATGGCAACCATTCTCAACCAAACCCAACTGAGCTTGTACTTTTTATGATGAATGTGACGTTATTTTAACGAAATAATCGGGCTAATTGTAATTTAAGCCGTTTCGTTCGAAAAAACCGGGTCCATTATCATGACAGGTTACACCCTGTGGCTATTTCTCATAATTTATGTTCAATTAAACTTTTTTTGAATAAGTAACTGCCTGAGTAATTTTGATTAATCGATTTCCGTGACATCTACTTCCGGCCACGTTCATTAGTTGGATTATTATAGATATGAAAGTTACACATGACAGTTTGGGACTGAATATTTCATTCCTTTTTCAGTAATCATAATTAGGAGTAATATTTCAAGTTTGAATGTTTTGTCGTGGGATCCCAAAATCGTAATACCATTTGTCTGAACAGTTGCATAATTATTTTTCTATCTGGATATATGGAACATAGATTTTAAGAACTATTCTGAAATTGAGATTTTCATCTGGAATCTTGATATTTTTTGGACTTTTTTGTAGTATTTTTTATCGACTGCAATCGACTTAATTTCCAAAGTATGTACCAATATTATCATTCTGAATCGATTGGTGTTCTCAGGATTGCTCTATTTTCAACTGTTCTCAAGTCGAGAACTTCATCTGGAATCATGGTGCTTTTAGGGGTGTACCTCTTTGGACTTTCTGGGAGTATCTTCCACAATTTGAATCGGCTTCAAATTGACAGAATATATTAATTTTATTATCCTGAATCGATAGGTGTTCACAGAATTGCTCTATTTTCAACTGTTCCCAAGTTGGGAACTTCATTTAAAATAATGGTATTTTTAGGGGTCTACCCCTTCAGAGTTTTTATATATTTTTTCAAATTCCAATCTACTTCAAATTCACAGAATATACTAATTTTATCATTCTGATTCGATTGGTGTTCTCAGAATTGCCCTATTTTCAACTGTTCTCAAGTCGAGAACTTCATCTGGAATCATGGTGCTTTTAGGGGTGTACCTCTTTGGACTTTCTGGGAGTATCTTCCACAATTCAAATCGACTTCAAATTGACAGAATATATTAATTTTATCATCCTGAATCGATGAGTGTTCACAGAATTGCTCTATTTTCAACTGTTTCTAAGTTGGGAACTTCATTTAAAATAATGGTAGTTTTAAGAGTCTACCCCTTCAGATTTTTTATATATTTTTTCAAATTCCAATCTACTTCAAATTCACAGAATAAACTAATTTTATCATTCTGATTCGATTGGTGTTCTCAGAATTGCTCTATTTTCAACTGTTCTCAAGTCGAGAACTTCATCTGGAATCATGGTGCTTTTAGGGGTGTACCTCTTTGGACTTTCTGGGAGTATCTTCCACAATTTAAATCGACTTCAAATTGACAGAATATATTAATTTTATCATCCTGAATCGATTGGTGTTCACAGAATTGCTCTATTTTCAACTGTTCCCAAGTTGGGAACTTCATTTAAAATAATGGTATTTTTAGGGGTCAGCCCCTTCAGAGTTTTCATATATTTTTTCAAATTCCAATCTACTTCAAATTCACAGAATATAGTAATTTTATCATTCTGATTCGATTGGTGTTCTCAGAATTGCCCTATTTTCAACTGTTCTCAAGTCGAGAACTTCATCTGGAATCATGGTGCTTTTAGGGGTGTACCTCTTTGGACTTTCTGGGAGTATCTTCCACAATTCGAATCGGCTTCAAATTGACAGAATATATTAATTTTATCATCCTGAATCGATAGGTGTTCACAGAATTGCTCTATTTTCAACTGTTCCCAAGTTGGGAACTTCATTTAAAATAATGGTATTTTTAGGGGTCTACCCCTTCAGATTTTTTATATATTTTTTCAAATTCCAATCTACTTCAAATTCACAGAATAAACTAATTTTATCATTCTGATTCGATTGGTGTTTTTTCTATCTGGATATATGGAACATAGATTTTAAGAACTATTCTAAAATTGAGATTTTCATCTGGAATCTCGATATTTTTTGGACTTTTTTGTAGTATTTTTTATCGACTGCAATCGACTTAATTTCCAAAGTATGTACCAATATTATCATTCTGAATCGATTGGTGTTCTCAGAATTGCTCTATTTTCAACTGTTCTCAAGTCGAGAACTTCATCTGGAATCATGGTGCTTTTAGGGGTGTACCTCTTTGGACTTTCTGGGAGTATCTTCCACAATTTGAATCGGCTTCAAATTGACAGAATATTTTAATTTTATCATCCTGAATCGATGGGTGTTCACAGAATTGCTCTATTTTCAACTGTTCCCAAGTTGGGAACTTCATTTAAAATAATGGTATTTTTAGGGGTCTACCCCTTCAGTGTTTTTATATATTTTTTCAAATTCCAATCTACTTCAAATTCACAGAATATACTAATTTTATCATTCTGATTCGATTGGTGTTCTCAGAATTGCTCCATTTTCAACTGTTCTCAAGTTGAGAACTTGATTTGGAATAATGTTATTTTTAAGGGTCTACCCCTTTGGATTTTTTGTATTTTTTTTATTTAAATCGACTTCAAATTCATAGAAAATACCAATTTTATCATTCTGATTCGATTGGTGGTTTCAGAATTGCTGTTTTTATAACTGTTCTCAAGTTGATCTGGAATCATGGTATTTTTAGGGATGTACCTCTTTGGACTTCTTGGGAGTATTTTCCCCAATTTCAATCGACTTCAAATTTACAGAATATACTAATTTTATCATTCTGAATCGATTGGTGTTCACAGAATTGCTCTATTTTCAACTGTTCTCAAGTCGAGAACTTCATCTGGAATCATGGTGCTTTAAGGGGTGTACCTCTTTGGACTTTCTGGGAGTATCTTCCACAATTTGAATCGGCTTCAAATTGACAGAATATTTTAATTTTATCATCCTGAATCGATGGGTGTTCACAGAATTGCTCTATTTTCAACTGTTCCCAAGTTGGGAACTTCATTTAAAATAATGGTATTTTTAGGGGTCTACCCCTTCAGAGTTTTTATATAATTTTTCAAATTCCAATCTACTTCAAATTCACAGAATATACTAATTTTATCATTCTGATTCGATTGGTGTTCTCAGAATTGCTCCATTTTCAACTGTTCTCAAGTTGAGAACTTGATTTGGAATAATGTTATTTTTAAGGGTCTACCCCTTTGGATTTTTGTATTTTTTTTATTTAAATCGACTTCAAATTCATAGAAAATACCAATTTTATCATTCTGATTCGATTGGTGGTTTCAGAATTGCTCTTTTTATAACTGTTCTCAAGTTGATCTGGAATCATGGTATTTTTAGGGATGTACCTCTTTGGACTTCTTGGGAGTATTTTCCCCAATTTCAATCGACTTCAAATTTACAGAATATACTAATTTTATCATTCTGAATCGATTGGTGTTCACAGAATTGCTCTATTTTCAACTGTTCTCAAGTCGAGAACTTCATCTGGAATCATGGTGCTTTTAGGGGTGTACCTCTTTGGACTTTCTGGGAGTATCTTCCACAATTTGAATCGGCTTCAAATTGACAGAATATTTTAATTTTATCATCCTGAATCGATGGGTGTTCACAGAATTGCTCTATTTTCAACTGTTCCCAAGTTGGGAACTTCATTTAAAATAATGGTATTTTTAGGGGTCTACCCCTTCAGAGTTTTTATATAATTTTTCAAATTCCAATCTACTTCAAATTCACAGAATATACTAATTTTATCATTCTGATTCGATTGGTGTTCTCAGAATTGCCCTATTTTCAACTGTTCTCAAGTCGAGAACTTCATCTGGAATCATGGTGCTTTTAGGGGTGTACCTCTTTGGACTTTCTGGGAGTATCTTCCACAATTTAAATCGACTTCAAATTGACAGAATATATTAATTTTATCATCCTGAATCGATGGGTGTTCACAGAATTGCTCTATTTTCAACTGTTTCTAAGTTGGGAACTTCATTTAAAATAATGGTAGTTTTAAGAGTCTACCCCTTCAGATTTTTTATATATTTTTTCAAATTCCAATCTACTTCAAATTCACAGAATAAACTAATTTTATCATTCTGATTCGATTGGTGTTCTCAGAATTGCTCTATTTTCAACTGTTCTCAAGTCGAGAACTTCATCTGGAATCATGGTGCTTTTAGGGGTGTACCTCTTTGGACTTTCTGGGAGTATCTTCCACAATTTGAATCGGCTTCAAATTGACAGAATATTTTAATTTTATCATCCTGAATCGATGGGTGTTCACAGAATTGCTCTATTTTCAACTGTTCCCAAGTTGGGAACTTCATTTAAAATAATGGTATTTTTAGGGGTCTACCCCTTCAGAGTTTTTATATATTTTTTCAAATTCCAATCTACTTCAAATTCACAGAATATACTAATTTTATCATTCTGATTCGATTGGTGTTCTCAGAATTGCCCTATTTTCAACTGTTCTCAAGTCGAGAACTTCATCTGGAATCATGGTGCTTTTAGGGGTGTACCCCTTTGGACTTTCTGGGAGTATCTTCCACAATTTAAATCGGCTTCAAATTGACAGAATATATTAATTTTATCATCCTGAATCGATGGGTGTTCGCAGAATTGCTCTATTTTCAACTGTTCCCAAGTTGGGAACTTCATTTAAAATAATGGTATTTTTAGGGGTCTACCCCTTCAGATTTTTTATATATTTTTTCAAATTTCAATCTACTTCAAATTCACAGAATATACTAATTTTATCATTCTGATTCGATTGGTGTTCTCAGAATTGCCCTATTTTCAACTGTTCTCAAGTCGAGAACTTCATCTGGAATCATGGTACTTTTAGGGGTGTACCCCTTTGGACTTTCTGGGAGTATCTTCCACAATTTAAATCGGCTTCAAATTGACAGAATATATTAATTTTATCATCCTGAATCGATGGGTGTTCGCAGAATTGCTCTATTTTCAACTGTTCCCAAGTTGGGAACTTCATTTAAAATAATGGTATTTTTAGAGGTCTACCCCTTCAGATTTTTTATATATTTTTTCAAATTCCAATCCACTTCAAATTCACAGAATAAACTAATTTTATCATTCTGATTCGATTGGTGTTCTCAGAATTGCTCTATTTTCAACTGTTCTCAAGTCGAGAACTTCATCTGGAATCATGGTGCTTTTAGGGGTGTACCTCTTTGGACTTTCTGGGAGTATCTTCCACAATTTAAATCGGCTTCAAATTGACAGAATATACTAATTTTATCATTCTGAATCGATTGGTGTTCACAGAATTGATCTATTTTCAACTGTTCCCAAGTTGAGAACTTCATTTGGAATAATGTTATTTTCAAGGGTCTACCCCTTTGGATTTTTTGTATTTTTTTTTATTTTAATCGACTTCAAATTCATAGAAAATACCAATTTTATCATTCTGATTCGATTGGTGGTTTCAGAATTGCTCTTTTTATAACTGTTCTCAAGTTGATAACTTCATCTGGAATCATGGTATTTTTAGCGGTGTACCTCTTTGGACTTCTTGGGAGTATTTTCCCCAATTTCAATCGACTTTACGAAATTTACAAATATACTAATTTTATCATTCTGAATCGATTGGTGTTCACAGAATTGCTCTATTTTCAACTGTTCCCAAGTTGAGAACTTCATTTGGAATAATGTTATTTTTAAGGGTCTACCCCTTTGGATTTTTTGTATTTCTTTTATTCAAATCGACTTCAAGTTCATAGAAAATACCAATTTTATCATTCTGATTCGATTGGTGGTTTCAGAATTGCTCTTTTTATAACTGTTCTCAAGTTGATAACTTCATCTGGAATCATGGTATTTTTAGGGGTGTACCTCTTTGGACTTCTTGGGAGTATTTTCCTCCCCAATTTCAATCGACTTTACGAAATTTACAGAATATACTAATTTTATCATTCTGAATCGATTGGTGTTCACAGAATTGATCTATTATCAACTGTTCCCAAGTTGGGAACTTCATTTGGAATAATGGTATTTTCAGGGGTCTACCCCTTTGGATTATTTGTTTTTTTTTTTTCAAATTTCAATCAACTTTAAATTCACAGAATATAGTAATTTTATCATTTTGAATCGATTGGTTTTCTCAGAATTGCTCTATTTTCAATTGTTCTCAAGTTGATAACTTCATCTGGAATCATTCTGATTCGATTGGTGTACTCTATGTTCAACTGTTCTTAGGTAGATCATTCCATCTGGAATCATGGTGTTTTTAGGGGTCTACCCCTTTGGAGTTTTTTTTGTATTTTTCTTTTTCGTATCAATCGACTTCAAATTCACAGAATGCACTAATTTTATAGTTGTGAATCGATTGGTTTCCGAAGAATTGCACTTTTATAAATTCTCTCAAGTTTAAAAAGTATCAATGATCATGGTCAAAAACCACTTATTTATGTTCAAAATGGCCGAAAACTGAAAAGAGTGCCATTAAATTGCATTTTCTAGTCTGGGAAAGTTCAGGAAGAGACCTGAGGTCTGAAACTAGTCCAGAGGACCTCTACGTCATCCCTAACATTGTATAAAAAATCGCTATTACCTCATTCTATGCACGTGAGAATGTACTATTCAATTGTACTACGATTCAAACAGAACCAAGTAAGTGATAGCTGGAAAGACTTTCGCTTACAAAACGAGTTTTAGAATAGTTCACAAGCGTTTCGACGATAGACGTTCGGCAAACAAGCCAGAATAACCCCGGCATCGCCGAATGCAGTAGTAAATGAATCAACTCGAACCAAACCTGTGAATTACCTCTGTAATTCCCTTCAGCATTCACTTCCCACAACATCATCTCCATAAATTATTTCGCATTCGCTCCGGCTCTCCATTTGCAAAGTGGGAGAGGGCGAAACAAAAGAAAATAGGCTCTAACGGCTCTAACGAGCGAAAGTTCTGATGAAGCGACAAAGTGCTGATTTGTACTGAAAGACTAATGGCTCTTCGACTTACAAGTTCCGCCCCCACGTGCCACTCTAATTCAATTGTTCGATTGCTCTCCAGGCCACTTGATTTAACATGGAGCATTAGGAATCGTCCGTGCCGGTATGAAAATGCCAGCCGGCTCCGCCCATATTTCTTTGATTCTTTTAATAAATGCGAGGGATTAATGAGGCGAGAGCTGCAGACTGTCGACTCTATCGATCATAGTCGAATTTCTTAATTATCTCGTCGAGATATTTCGGAAGCCATTTCACTACTTGGGCACGTCTGGAGAGGTTGAAGACGCGATTTTAATGGGCATAAGAGGTGTCTGCTGTGAAGGTAAATGTTTCCAAATATCAAGAAGAGATTCAGAAAACCGAAAGAATCATTACTTATCAGGGAAGTGGCTGGACTAATGGGTGAGGAAGCATAGATTTATGAAAACCCTTCGTAAATCTTCCACACCTCGAGTTATTCGTAGTTTCAACAGCATTTTAAAACCCCTCGATATTGAGTTAGTATACAAAACCTGGTATAGGCTAAAGCAGATCCTGAGTATCTCCGAAGATAGGACAGGAGAAGTAGAACAGTCGGGAATTCATGACATTAGCTGTGAGAACTGTGAGAGGAAGTACATGGGTCAAACTGGAAGGGTCATGGAAGTACGATTCAAAGAGCGCATTGCTATTACCCGTCTTTGAAGATGAGATAAATCGAGTATGCCAAACATGTTTTGAATTACGTTCACCGAGTTGATCATGCATGTATTGCTCACATGTCTTGCGGTACCCGAACGAACAGCGAGATGCATTAGACAGCTGATGCCGCTCTGGAAAACTTGCTTTACCATAAGAACTGGTCAATCGAGTCAGAGTCCAGACAGAGAAGGGGTATGTTTCACGGAGACTATTTAGCCTTCTTCTCTTCCGCTCTTCTGCATCTCGCTATTGCCAGTGTCCATCGCACTTCCCGCTTCTCTAACACGTCCGTCTTTGTCCAAAAAATGTTGCAATTATCATGTCTTCCTACCATGCATTACTTGGAGATGGATCATCTACAATGCTGACTATGTCATTCAGCTTCAAAGCTGCGTTATGATACCAGTTGTTACTAGGGTGGATGGTTAGTAAATTTATTCTCCAAAACTGATTCGCTAGATCTTGGGATATTCGCCACTGCCTTTCCAGAGAATTCCCAGATATCTCCATGGTCTGTTTCTTCACCAGTTGATATTTCCAGAAAACTTTTTTGAAGATATTCTTCAATTTTTTGACAACAGGGTAAATCGATATGTGAATTTTCTTTTATCTTCCCTTCCTGATATCAAGTATGCTATAGTCCTACTATTTAGAATAATTATACTGAACGCAAGTCTCGTTTCAAATTTAATTATAATTAATGAATTCTTGGATACAACACCAGAAATATAGCCGATTTCCATATTCGTCAAGTCGGATTAACGCAAACCCAAAATTCTGTCTTTTTCAAAGGGCTTGGCAGATTTGACAATCTGCCTCATGACATTTAAAACGTAACATCTCTGCCTTCCTTCAGGAGAAAATTAAAATACTTTCTTTCTAACCAATAAAAGCCTCACCAGTGGTCACAATCTCATTTTGATTTTGATTTTATTTCAACTACTAGCGTAACGTGTACTTATTAAGAAATATTTAATGATTAATCTGTGTATTCATTTTAGGGACACGATTATTTTGCGTATTTTAACTCCCCACTTAGATGTTAACTTATAATAAGTCAATGACTATAATAAAGGATTTAAATAAAGGGTGTTCCAAATTAAGTCGGCTCCATTGCCAACTCCGTTATTATTGATGCTACGAATTCGATGCCGGAAACAAAAAGATAATGTCACTCGCGTTTTCAGAATATTTCATAAAATGATATTTCTTTCAACGGAACACCCTATATTTTTTCATGCATTTCGATTCGTAATAACATTCTCAACAACAAATGTCATTTGACTTTTTTTCGTAAAGATGAAAATAAGACAGTTTTATCAAAAGGAAACATTTATAGCAAACGGATTTGATGAAGCGCTATAAAATATCGAGTAAATGTTCAAAAACACCGCCTTCTTGTTGAACACATATTTAGGCATTCAACACAGTTCGGCCATCAATTCTATTAATTAATATTTCGATATAATTTTTCAGTTCATCTACATTATTATGTTTCATTTTGTACACCTCACTTTTCAGAAATCCCCAAAAATGAAACTCTAGAGGTGTCATGTCTGGTGAACGAGGGGGCCACTTGACAGGACCATTTGTAGCAATCTATCTGTTTCCAAAACAGCCTCGTAGCATTCTTTTTACGCCACTGACATTATGTGTTGGTGCTCCATCCTGCTGAAAATAGATCATCTGACGAGCCTCCAGATCAAGATCATCGAAAAACTCTTCCAACACTCTTGTTAATGAATTAATGTAACGGGGTCCGTTCAAAGAATCATGGTAGAAAGATGGACCGATATTTCTGCCTCTAAATAGACCACACCAAACATAAATACTAAATACTCTTTGCGCATTGTGGGGATGGACTAGAAATGGATTATGTCTACTCCAATAATGAAAATTCTTTCTATTATACATCCCACGATTTGAAAAATTAGCCTCATCGATTCATATAATATTTCTATAGAAGTTTGGATCTTGTCTGCATTTATTCATAATCCACCGACATAACCCAAATCGTCTCTCAGGATCTCTAGGTTCTAGTGTTTGCACTGGTTTTAACTTATAAGGAGAAATCTTATGTTTCTTCAGAATTCGTTGAATACCAGACAGTGGAACAGCTATTTCTCTACATAAATCTCTGATAGGATAAAACGTCAATTTCTGTATCTTCAGATATTACAAAACGTTTTCTAGTTCTCCGCTTCCCAAAAACTTTTTCATTGTTCCTGAATCGACGATGAAGAACTGCAAAAAAACGCCGATTAGGTAATTCACGATCGGGGAACGAATTGCTGTAGTGTTGGAGTGCTCTTACGCAATTTTTCTGGCAAACCAAGTGGGATTCTAACATATCACATTCTTCTTGATGGGAAAACAGCATTTCAAAAATATTCGAATAGTAGTTGACAGTAACAATAATTTATGACATTGTCATGATATACTTGAGGATATTTGCCAAATAGTATTTCAACAAAGTTTCAAGGCAACTTGATTGCTCATAATAATCATGTTTCATCGAATCAAACACATTTTTTCCAACCACATTTATATGACCCTCCAGCATTTCCTGTTCTGTACAAAAACGACTTCAAATTTATCATTAGAGCAGACATATTTTGATTCACAAAATAAATGCGGCTAGCGAAATGGCTTTAAGATGCAAATTATCGTTTTGTACATTAATACCAAATAGCTCAGTGGTGTCAATTGAGTGGTGCGACATGATGATCACGTGTTTCACGAGTTCACATCCCAGCGCAATTTTTTCTTTCTACTGTCTTATTTTGTTATTAGTAACAAATATTGTCATTTGTATAAGTACCAAAATTGCGTGTTTGGACAATCATGAGGTCATTTTTTGTAGTAGGAAAGAAAGAAATATTTTCACATAAGTCGCTCATTTTCCACTTTAGGAAGAAAGGTGATATGAGCCTTGTTGTTGAGAAAGTTATTACGAATCGAAATAAATATCATTTTATGAAATATTCTGAAAATGCGACTGTAATTTTTTTTGTTTTCGGCATCGAGAAGGCCATTAAAAATGCTACTAGTTTGCCCATTCAACCGAATTCGTAGCATCAATAATAACGGAGTTGACAATGGTGCCGACTTAATTTAGAACACCCTGTATAAGTAGCCTTGATGATTCTGAGCTGCTTGCTATACTGTAGTCTCGCTTAGGAGACAAGACTGATCAAAAGTCCCGTTACAATATTCTGATACATATACCGAAACTGAAACGGGCCCAAAACTGGTCCTTGAAGAACACCTCTCATCTAATGACTTCCAAATCCAATTCTCAACGCCAGCGCGAGTTTTCCTCGTCCGACGCCTCGAAAGAAATACCTCCTTCGCCGTTTCCTTTCGTCGTCACGTGAGCGACGAACGGGAGAGATTGAATGCCCTGTCGGGCGGACGGATAAGGCCGCGAAGATGAATTGATGGGGTTAGGGGGGTTAGGGAGCGGCGGACGCGGGCGGCGGAAGAGCAGACAGCAGTCTCTTAGCCTGGTGGCAGCGCCGATTACTCACCAGTCGAGTCGGCAGGTCCCGGGGGCGGCTCGGAAGTGGCTCTCCCGGAGATAAGCGTTTTACATTTGTAACCTTTCAACTGACGTGGCCGAGATACTGTAGGATTGCTCGCTAGGTACGTCGTTTATCAACTGCCGTTACGGTTTTATTTGCGACGGGGTGCTAATTCGCAATTAGCGCACTATTTTGCGTGTCATGGGGTTCACAATGACACGAGGACAAGGTCAAAACTACGCTCGATGGAAAGGAGTTTTTTTTTCCTACAACCGATTGCCAAAGTTGGCTTTGACGCTATCAGATCTCTCAGCGAATTTAGCGTTCTCAAAAATTTTGTGTGAGCATTTCGGCTTCAGAACGTCCATATTGAAAACATGCTCGATATTCATTGATTTTCTTAAAAAAAGGATTAATTCTTGCATGATGAAAAATAGTGACTGTATTCAATGCATCTCAAGTGATCATAATGGTGAAGAGGTTTGAGGCCTAGCATATCAAAGTACAAAGCCTTGGATGATATTGTGTGATACCTAGAAGTACAGCTGGCGTACAACATGACAGAAGCATATGCAACATCAACATCTTGTATAGATAACATTCCCACAAGCATTCCTAGCAGTGAGTTCATAGTGGGGATTTCAGAACCATGTCTCTCAAACCATCTTGGACAAGTATTCATTTCTAACAAAATGGAAAAGACCACTTCTAAAGCTACTCTAATTTTTGAAAGAAGTGAGTGATGTTAGCTGCCTGGCCGACAAATTCATCGACACAGTTAGTAACCTTATCAACAAAAATTTTCCGTTGCGAAAATATCATGTGAAGTCTAAGCCACCAGTAACATGGTACAATGATGATTTGAGATCTATGAGGGAAAACTTATTTGCAGTAAAAACTGTATGTGCAGTAACTAATTGTCCTGAAGACCTGGCAGTCTCCAAAACTATGGAAAAACAATATTCTTCAGCGATAACTATGACCAAGAAGAAATCTTATGAATTATTTTCATCAAATTCAACCAAAAGATTCGTGGAAGTTGATAAATTTTGAAAGAACCAAATGTTATGGTACTAGAAAAATTTACCATAGTTTGACACCCACTGCTTTCAACCAATATTTTTGCAACATTGCTAATATCCGTTCACCCGGATTCAACTTATAATTCCATAGACCTCATGAAAGATTTACCAACACCTAGCTGTTCCTTTCTATTTGATGTAATCACATCCCTTAAGAATTCATCAGCTACAGATATATATGAACTCAACAGTATGTTATTCAAAGAAAATGCCGAGCTAATTACCCCTCCTCTCACAATCATCATAAATTATTGTTTCAGTTCTGGCGATTTTCCTGATTCGTTCAAAACTTCCAAAGTTGTTCCTCTACTTAAAAAAAGAACTGCTGATTGTTCAGAGAACTTTCGACCCATTTCAATTATACCTATGTCCTCCAAAGTGACTGAAAAATGCACAATTTGGGTTTCGAGGTGGTAGTTCAACAACGAAAGCGCTCTTACAAGTTATAACGGACTCAGTTGAAGGTCTTGAGAAAGGTAAGCTTACTAGTCTTACGTTATGCGATCTAACCAAGGCCTTTGACTGTGTATCTCATGAAATACTGATTGACAAACTCAATCACTATGGAATAAGAGGCATTCCACTGAAAATTTTAGATTCATATCTGTCTCAGAGGAAACAAGTTGTTTCTATCGATGGAACCATGTCTGAGCCTGGTCATATTGAAAATGGTGTCCCTCAAGGGTCTGTATTGGGACCACTGCTATTTATCATTTACATTAACGATTTCCATAATTTTTTACTGCCGAATGAATGTGTCTCATTCGCTGTCGATACTACCATAATATATTCCGCCAAGAATATTAACATACTTGAACAGCTAGACATGGATAGTGGAATTGAAGCTAATAAATGGTTTATAGCGAATAAATTGAATCTGAATCAAGCTAAGACACAATCTTTAACCATCTCTTCACATACAGGAGTCATACAGGGCAGAGAAGTAAAGTTATTAGGAGTACATATTGATGACAATTTATCTTGGGTCAGTCACATAAATTATTTATGTAAAAAATTATCGTGTATAATTTTCATGCTCAGAAGATTGAAACCAACTAAGCTCCACAGCTCTAAACATGGCTTATTTTTCATTGTTCCACTCGCATATATACTACTCGATAATTATATGGGGGGCATCGTCCCATTCTGCTGAAACGTTCATTTTACAAAAAAAGCTATAAGGATTTTGACAGGTGCTGACAGGCGTGATTCATGTCGACCTCTTTTCAAAATACTAGAAATTATGACTATTCCATCAGTTTACATGTACAATTCCGTATTGGAAATCCAGAACAAAAAAGATTCATTAACAAAAAATTCAGACCACCATAATTACCCAACGAGATCTGTAAATCTTTTTAGATGTCAACGATGTAGGTTGAATAAATCTAGGGAGACTTCGCTGGATCGGGACCTTTATAATACACTTCCAGATTATTTTAAAGATCTTCCGCAGAATATCTTCAAGAGCAGAATAAAATATTTTTTTCAAACTCACTGTTTCTACTCCATTTCAGAGTATCGCAATTTCAATTTCCCTGAAACTCTAAATTTCTTGAATGAAACAAACTGATCTTAATCCTACGAGTACAAGTTCAAGTGATTCTCGCTAACGAATCTTAAATATTTTCATAACTGTTGATGTCTATGTGAATTTTTGTATTTTTAACCCTTTATAACGCGTGTATGTTTGTATTAGTATACACTTCTAATTTCATTTTAATGTGACTTTGTCAACATATTTTAATGTGCTTTTATATATACATTTTTTTCTGATTTGCTATAATTATACAGAAATGTATGAACAATTGTTAAATAAATACTACTACTACTACTACTACTATCAAGATGGCTGCGGTAGCTGTAAAATGCACGTACCCACTAACAGTCAGGGGTACTCACATGAAGGTAGAGGCCAAACAAATCATTCGGCTAGTGATGTTGAATTCTTGCTCAGCGTTCTGCAGTCTGCCCCTGACTCATTTTCTGAGGTTGGACAGGATGCAGAACAGAGTATTTCGTATCGTCACTCAGATAGGTACATTCGTCTGGATGCGCTGCGTGAGCTTGCTGGCGTTGACTCCATCCTGACACATGGTAAAAACCTGTCAGAGAAATTCTACAGGTTTCACCTCCCTAAGATACACCAACCAGAAACCTCACCACGCTCAGAATTCATGAAAATCAGCGGGATGGTATATCTCTAATTTTATTTTTTATGTAATTCGAAGATCCATCCCAAGCAATGATTCTATAATTTTCTAATGAGGCTGTACTTATGCATAATACGGACACTTACGTTGTTTGATATTACAAAATGTTTTTCATAATTTGAATTTTGTGATCAAGAATCTTTTTACGATTCCCACTCCAACTGGCAGTCGAAATAAATTCTAAGGTATTTTATTTTTTTATTGAATTATATTTTTATCGGAAACTTACCGAAGCAATTTCTAATTATTGACTGTGTGATGGGAGTCGTTTAAGGTCCTCCAAAAAGGAATTAAAGAAGTTTTTTCTCTATTCACGGTGAATAGTTTATGACCAAAAAAATCAGTGATCATTCCAATATCTCCTTCAATTTTTTTTTTTCAAATTATCCCAAGCTATGTCTTCGTAGAGTACAACAGTATCATCAGCAAAACTTATGATATGATTGGTGGAAAGAATGAGTCATTGGTGTATATTGTGAACAGTATCGGTCTCAATATACTACCTTGAGGCTCTGCATAATTGACTTTCTTGAGATAATATAATATAATAATAATAATACTCCCTCATAAACACTCGTTGAGTGTACCCAAAGGCATAGCCTGTGCGGATAGAGGACGGCTATTATTTTTATTTGCCGTGGCGCTCCGGGGCGACTTACTGATTTTTGGTGGCGTATTCACTTTTCAGCTGTAGGAAAACCCAGAAAACCTACAGCACCACCTCTATTACTGTATTTTCTACCATTTTTAACACATTGTTGTCAATTCTATAGATAACTTTGCATCAGTCTCAAGCTGGTGCCTCTGAAACTCATGCTACTCGGAGTGATGAGTGATTTTTCATGACTGACAGTTTCGAGGCATTTTAGTTAATGGTATGTTAGTGCATCTTGGGTTGATCTGGCTTCTCGCCTATAATTTTGATTCTAGAACGCGCTGAAACTCTCTTCAAATAGATTGAACTGAATGTTACAGGGAAAATGAAGCTGGCTTCTATTGAGGAGGCCATTCCAAAAAGAGCATTGGACCGAACAAAATCAAAACGAATTTTTCGCGACATGTATTTCTACATCAGTTCACGCTTTGCTTTCCAGACCGCGAAACTAGCCCAGTATCACATTTCTGACGCGACCGCCACCCATAAATTCATCTGTTTTAATACATGAACACATCCAGTAATTTTTGTTCTTTCATTTTCGCCAATCGCTCATGTCGCAGGAGCTCCTGCCGCACCAGCAAAAGCAGGAGCACATCCCTGCAGCTGTACGTTCGGTGATGGATGGCCAGCACACATTGCAGTAGATGGAACGCAATATGTCCGACGGAGAGAAGCAATAACCATTAGATATCGAGAAAACTGCCCCATTTCGCGTGACACGACCGGAAATAAAGGAAAATTTATACGGGGCCGCGTGTCGGATAAGTAAAACCTATAAAGGCCGTAATTTTTCCTATATCGGCCCCTTTCATATTGCCTCATCAACTTTTAGCTGCTCTTCCGGTATTAAGAGGTTTGCGGTGGAGGTGTCGAATGGATGGGTATGGATATGATCCGCGAGACGGGGGTGGTGATAACGAGATTTCCCAACTAGCACGTTTATGGGTGAAATGAAATTAAAAGACGATGTTACTCAAAGGCGATCCCAACTTCTGATAAGGTAACAGATATTCACATCATGGAATAATCGGTACTTTAGAGTGAAATATGGAGGTACCTGTTCGTGAAAGTTTCGTGCCAACTCCGGAGTACCTCAAGGATCCAATTTGGACCCATTGCTGAAAGGATGATGGGAAGGAAATTGCTGGATGAGGAGATATTACTGACTGAAAGGAAATTGTTTACTGAAAGAAGATTGACAACTGAGAGGACATCACTGACCAGCAGAATATCGCTGACTGAAAGGAGATTGTTGACTAAGAGAAAATAAAAAGCTGGGATAGTACTTACTGACGCAGAGAACATTGCTGACCAGATGAATACCTTACCGGATGAATTCAACGTAATGGACAATTCTGACAAAAATGACATTGCTTACTAAAAAGACGTCATTTCTAAGTGAAGGGGCATTGCTAAATTGAAGAAAATGCCAACTGGTATGACATTGTTGACTGAGAGAATATTACTAAATGGACAATTTAGACAAGAATGGTATTGCTACTGAAAGGTCATTATTTCTTACTTGTTACGCATTTCTGACTGATAGGTCATAACTTATTGAAAGGGTGAATCTGACTGGGCGGGCATTGCTGGATGAGAGGGCATTGCTGACTAAAAGGAAATTGCTGACTGAGAGGATTTTGCTGACTGAAAGAGGATCACTGATATCGCAAACTAGTTTGGTACTTCTTACTGAAAATACATCGATGACTGGAAGAATAATGCTAACCGGAAATGACATTGCTGACTGAGAGGATAATGGTAACCAAAAATTACATGGCTGACTCAAAAGGGTTTGCTAACTGGAAGGATAATACTAATTTTTTTGCTTGAAGGAAAATTGTTGACTGAGATGATATTGCTGACTGAAAGAAGTTTGTTGACTATTAGAGCATTATTGATTGAATGAATATCACTGAATGAGCAGTTGAGACTGGAAGGATATTATTGCTTACTGGAGGATACATTGCCAACTGATAAGACATTGCTGATCAGTAGAATATTGTTAGCTCACACTACAATTATGACTGTAAGAACATTGCCGGATAGAAGCGCATCACTGACTGAAAAGATATTGCTGACCACTAGGGCATTGTCGACTGGAAGGATATTACTAAAATGACAGTTTAGACAGAATGGGGAATGCTGAATGTATACATTGCTGAACATGCTTTTTAGGCATTGCTGACCAGTACAATATTGCTGACTGAAAGGAGATTGCTGATTGAAACGAAACTGTTGACTTAGAGAAGTTTGTTGACTAACAATACATTGTTGTCTGAACGGACAGTTCAGACAGGGGAAGAGTATTGCTTACTGAGACGACATTATTTCGTGCTGAGGACATTGCCGGATGGGAGGAATTGACTGACTGTGAGGATATAGCTGACTAAAAGAATATTGCTGACTGAGAGAACATTGCAAACTGGGATCAAAGTTCTCACTGAGAGTACATTGCTGACGAAGACAATACTGCTTACCAAGAGTGAAGTTGCTGACTGAGAGAAGATTGCTAACAAGTAGGGTATTACTGACTGGAAGAATATTACTAAATGGACACTTCTGACAGATAGGACAATGCTTACTGAGCGGACATTATTTCTTACTGAGAAGACATTGCTGACGAGAGGACTGGGATATTGATATCCACAAAATCATTTCAGACTAATGAATATTGCTCACGATGAGACTTTGCTGACTGAGAGAACATGGCTCGTACTGAGAGGCCAAGCTGACTGAGACGATATCTGGAGAAATTGGATGTGGTAGAGACAGTAGCATAAAGTTTCTGCAAGGAAAAGAATAAAATTTTATATTATCATCTTCTTGACAGTTGCATGTTCCCTAGGAGAATATGCTCCGCCTAGTGGGAAGAGGGGGGGCGGCCGATGCCAAAATACATTATTTCCATGATTTGACACATTTTTATTTTACGTTAATGGTTTTTCAAGTCATTAGTGTTCACCATGCCTCCACTGGAGATTTGTCAAGATGAATACTCCCTAGAAGCTACCGTCACGCTACGCTACGCTACGGAAAGTGTTGCAGAATAATGCGCTCCTCCGAGTAACTGAGATGTGTCTGCAAACTCACATATACATGTCATTCCGGCAGTTATAAATAGGGGGAATGAACGGTTTCTTTTAGGCAGTCGCTTACATTTCCCATCTCTCAAGCATTACAAGCGTGAGGCGATTTTTCAGCGTCGCCCGAAGACTTGGGAGGAAAGCCAAGACGTATTGCCCCATCGGTCTGAGGCTCTGTCAACCGATCTTTCTATCTCGGCGATGCTTCGAGTTTGTGTTCGCTATTTGCACAGATTTAGGCGGCGAGGAGGAGACGCCGTTCATCATTTTCAGCGCCGAGATCGGGTTTGGATCGAATTCTTGATTGGGTTTACACGACCACTTGTTATTATAGCTGAATATAGGATTCATTATCATACAGGGTATTTCTAAAGTGCATATAAAGGTGAACGAATGATATTTCAACTAGTATTTCATGTACGGGGTGTGCCAATTTGGGCACTTTTAAAGGAGAAGTCCTGTTTTTAAACTAGGAAGATGAAAACTGATGGCTTTACTTGAGGGTCAATTTTTATAGATGTGCCATATAAGAGGAATGTGATTATTCAAAAAAGCTTCCCTTTTCTGCAGGGAAAATTGATCAGTGTCAAAATTCATTGAAACATTTGCTAACAATGTATCAGCCCGTGGTAACCAAACCAACAACCTGTAAAAAAGTCACTGTCAAGTCATTCTGATATTCATTGGGCACTGAGACTCAAGTAGCTTCGATTTGATCACAAAACTTATCAATTATTATCCCATAAAACGACGATTTCTTCCACTTGTTGTATAAAACATTGTATGCCACTCATGTGTTATGTTTCCTAAGTCATTTGAGAATTGTTATTTTCAACATAACGGCACTAATGACTGAATTGTGGTAGGAAAAATAGTATCTAATTTTCAAGATACTAACTTTTTTCACGCACGCCGATAGGCATGCATTTTTCATGCAGCGTTAAAAATGCAGGATGGGCACGCATGTATCTGAATCGGCCTTATCGAATTTATTTATATCAACAAAACTTTTTAGTTTGACGGCAATGCCATTTTTCTTCGATCAACCACTCAAAATTTCTGTATCAGGGCATACGAAAATTCCCGTACAATCGACAAGCCGGCCGACCTGTAAATGAGTCTGGCAGCCGTCTGCCGTCATCCCGCCCCCGCCCGAGGTGCGAATAATAGATATCACGTGTCTTTGTCCCGCCTAATATTCGTGCCGGTGGTTGTAGCTGTCAGTTGTCCATGCGAGGCAGTCAAGCTGTCAGTTAACTGTCTGGTTTACATGTCTGTCGGGCGTGAGTCTGACATCATGATTATGGGTGATAGCCGGCAAAAATTCGATCAGCATTTTATCAACTTTGCGATTTGCATACCCAGTATCGGACTCGCTCGATACGATTGTACTCTCACGCATTACTCCGCATTTTGGAATGTGATGGGATAAATAGAGTTGTACTTTTCTACCCATGTAAATTAATCAAGAAAAATGGTGGTGGATTACGTAATCCAGATCTTCTTCGCTAGTGGACAAACTCTCACCATACGAAAAAACAGTATTTCCATCTCTTGTTGAAAAATATACCATTATTCTCCATGTCCCCACCAATCTGAATGGAAGAGGTCATTAATTAGGAATGCCAGGCCAGGGTCGATAATTTTGGCACCAAGAATATTTATAACAAGGAAGTAGGAAATTGAAACGACAATGAAAGGAAAAATTATTAACAGTCGATTTGAGGTCAAGAAGTGGAATGGGATGGACTTCAACAGCGGAGAAGAGTTTATTACGATTTCGAGCAAAACTACGATTCCTGTCGACCTCTGATTATGAGAAGTTGTTAGTTGGACATGAATGAATGCATTTCGGTCCAACACAAACTCGAAACCTATTCTTGACATCATTTCAAAATATATAAAATACGACCGCACTCCCCTGACGATCCCGCAATGACCTTTGATGATAAACAACTGTTATTTGGGCAAATATGAATGTATTCTGACACATCACAAAGCGCGCCGACTCGAAACCTATTTTTGACATCATTTCAATATATATAAAATTCGACCGTACTCCCCTGACGACCCGGCATAGACCTCCGATGATGAGAATTCGCTATTTGGGCAAGAATTAATGTATTCTGATCCACCTCAAAGCGCGCCAACTCTAATCCTATTTTGAGATAATTTCAAAATATATAAATTACGACCGCACTCCCCTGACGATCCCGCAATGACCTTCGATGATAAGAAACTGTTATTTGGGCGAAAATGAATGTATTCTGACCCACCACAAACCTCGCCAACTCAAAACCTATTTTTGACATCATTTCAAAATATATAAAATACGACCGCACTCCCCTGACGATCCCACAATGCCCTTTGATGATAAAAAGCTGTTATTTGGGCGAAAATAAATGTATTCTGACTTATTACAAAGCGCGCCACCCCGAAACCTATTTTTGACATCATTTCAAAATATATAAAATTCAACCGTATTCCCCTGACGACCCGGCATAGACCTCCGATATTGAGAAATTGTTTTTGGGGCAAAATTAATTGTATTCTGACCCACCTTAAAGCGCGCCGACTCTAATCCAATTTTTGAGATCATTTCAAAATATATAAGATACGAAGGTACTCCCGTGACGATCCCGCAATGACCTTCGATGATGAGAAACTGTTATTTGGGCGAAAATGAATGAATTCTGACCCACCACAAAGCTCGCCAACTCAAGACCTATTTTTGACATCATTTCAAAATATATAAAATACGACCGCACTCCCCTGACGATCCCGCAATGACCTTCGATGATGAGAAACTGTTATTTGGGCAAACGTTAATGAATTCTGACCCACCACAAAGCTCGCCAACTCAAAACCTATTTTTGACATAATTTCAAAATATATAAAATAAGACCGCACTAGCCTGACAATCCCGCAATGACCTTCGATGATGAGAAACAGTTATTTGGGCAAATATGAATGTTTTCTGACCCATCACAAAGCGCGCCAACTCGAAACCTATTTTTTACATCATTTCAAAATATATAAAATACGACCGCACTCCCCTGACGATCCCGCAATGACCTTCGATGATGAGAAACTGTTATTTGGGCAAACGTTAATGAATTCTGACCCACCACAAAGCTCGCCAACTCAAAACCTATTTTTGACATAATTTCAAAATATATAAAATACGACCGCACTAGCCTGACAATCCCGCAATGACCTTCGATGATGAGAAACAGTTATTTGGGCAAATATGAATGTTTTCTGACCCATCACAAAGCGCGCCAACTCGAAACCTATTTTTTACATCATTTCAAAATATATAAAATACGACCGCACTCCCCTGACGATCCCGCAATGACCTTCGATGATGAGAAACTGTTATTTGGGCAAACGTTAATGAATTCTGACCCACCACAAAGCTCGCCAACTCAAAACCTATTTTTGACATAATTTCAAAATATATAAAATACGACCGCACTAGCCTGACAATCCCGCAATGACCTTCGATGATGAGAAACAGTTATTTGGGCAAATATGAATGTTTTCTGACCCATCACAAAGCGCGCCAACTCGAAACCTATTTTTTACATCATTTCAAAATATATATAATTCGACCGTACTCCCATGACGACACAGCATAGACCTCCGATGATGAGAAATCGCTATTTGGGCGAAAATAAATGTATTCTGATCCACCTTAAAGCGCGCCGACTCTAATCCTATTTTTGAGATAATTTCAAAATATATAAAATACGACCGCACTCCCCTGACGATCCCGCAATGACCTTCGATAATGAGAAACTGTTATTTAAGCAAAAATGAATGAATTCTGACCCACCACAAAGCTCGCCAACTCAAAACCTATTTTTGACATCATTTCAAAATATATAAAATACGACCGCACTCCCCTGACGATCCCGCAATGACCTTCGATGATGAGAAATTGTTATTTGGGCAAATATGAATGTATTCTGACCCAACACAAAGCGCGCCAACTCGAAACCTATTTTTTACATCATTTCAAAATATATATAATTCGACCGTACTCCCATGACGACACGGCATAGATCTCCGATGATGAGAAATCGCTATTTGGGCGAAAATAAATGTATTCTGATCCACCTTAAAGCGCGCCGACTCTAATCCTATTTTTGAGATAATTTCAAAATATATAAAATACGACCGCACTCCCCTGACGATCCCGCAATGACCTTGGATGATGAGAAACTGTTATTTGGGCAAAAATGAATGAATTCTGACCCACCACAAAGCTCGCCAACTCAAAACCTATTTTTGACATCATTTCAAAATATATAAAATACGACCGCACTCCCCTGACGATCCCGCAATGACCTTCGATGATGAGAAACTGTTATTTGGGCAAATATGAATGTATTCTGACCCATCACAAAGCGCGCCAACTCGAAACCTATTTTTGACATTATTTCAAATTATTTAAAATACGACCGCACTCCCCTGACGATCCCGCAATGACCTTTGATGATAAGAAACTGTTATTTGGGCGAAAATGAATGTATTCTGACCCAACACAAAGCGCGCCAA
The DNA here is from genome assembly GCA_958502065.1 of Chrysolina americana. Lineage (NCBI taxonomy): Eukaryota > Metazoa > Arthropoda > Insecta > Coleoptera > Chrysomelidae > Chrysolina > Chrysolina americana. Next base: position 2,244,041 of record OY293417.1, on the reverse strand, counting down.
CTCGAAACCTATTTTTGACATCATTTCAAAATATATAAATTTCGACCGTACTCCCCTGACGACCCGGCATAGACCTCCGATATTGAGAAATTGTTTTTGGGGCAAAATTAAATCTATTCTGACCCACCTTAAAGCGCGCCGACTCTAATCCTATTTTTGAGATCATTTTAAAATATATAAGATACGACCGCACTCCCCTGACGATCCCGCAATGACCTTCGATGATGAGAAACTGTTATTTGGGCAAATATGAATGTATTCTGACCCAACACAAAGCGCGCCAACTCAAAACCTATTTTTGACATCATTTCAAAATATATAAAATTCGACCGTACTCCCCTGACGACCCGGCATAGACCTCCGATATTGAGAAATTGTTTTTGGGGCAAAATTAAATCTATTCTGACCCACCTTAAAGCGCGCCGACTCTAATCCTATTTTTGAGATAATTTCAAAATATATAAAATACGACCGCACTCCCCTGACGATCCCGCAATGACCTTCGATGATGAGAAACTGTTATTTGGGCAAAAATGAATGAATTCTGACCCACCACAAAGCTCGCCAACTCAAAACCTATTTTTGACATCATTTCAAAATACATAAAATACGACCGCACTCCCCTGACAATCCCGCAATGACCTTCGATGATGAGAAACTGTTATTTGGGCAAATATGAATGTATTCTGACCCATCACAAAGCGCGCCAACTCGAAACCTATTTTTGACATTATTTCAAATTATTTAAAATACGACCGCACTCCCCTGACGATCCCGCAATGACCTTTGATGATAAGAAACTGTTATTTGGGCGAAAATGAATGTTTTCTGACCCAATACAAAGCGCGCCAACTCGAAACCTATTTTTGACATCATTTCAAAATATATAAATTTCGACCGTACTCCCCTGACGACCCGGCATAGACCTCCGATATTGAGAAATTGTTTTTGGGGCAAAATTAAATCTATTCTGACCCACCTTAAAGCGCGCCGACTCTAATCCTATTTTTGAGATCATTTTAAAATATATAAGATACGACCGCACTCCCCTGACGATCCCGAAATGACCTTCGATGATGAGAAACTGTTATTTGGGCAAATATGAATGTATTATGACCCATCACAAAGCTCGCCAACTCAAAACCTATTTTTGACATCATTTCAAAATATATAAAATACGACCGCACTCCCCTGACGATCCCGCAATGACCTTCGATGATTAGAAATTGTTATTTGGGCAAATATGAATGTATTCTGACCCACCACAAAGCTCGCCAACTCAAAACCTATTTTTCACATCATTTCAAAATATATAAAATACGACCGCACTCCCCTGACGATCCCGCAATGACCTTTGATGATGAGAAACAGTTATTTGGGCAAATATGAATGTATTCTGACCCACCACAAAGCTCGCCAACTCAAAACCTATTTTTGACATCATTTCAAAATATATAAAATACGACCGCACTCCCCTGACCATCCCGCAATGACCTTCGATGATGAGAAACAGTTATTTGGGCAAATATGAATGTATTCTGACCCACCACAAAGCTCGCCAACTCAAAACCTATTTTTGACATCATTTCATAATATATAAAATACGACCGCACTCCCCTGACGATCCCGCAATGACCTCCAATGATGAGAAACTGTTATTTGGGCAAAAATGAATGAATTCTAATCCACCTCAAAGCGCGCCAACTCTAATCCTATTTTTGAGATAATTTCAAAATATATAAAATACGACCGCACTAGCCTGACGATCCCGCAATGACCTTCGATGATGAGAAACTGTTATTTGGGCAAAAATGAATGAATTCTGACCCACCACAAAGCTCGCCAACTCAAAACCTATTTTTGACATCATTTCAAAATATATAAAATACGACCGCACTCCCCTGACGATCCCGCAATGACCTTCGATGATGAGAAATTGTTATTTGGGCAAATATGAATGTATTCTGACCCATCACAAAGCGCGCCAACTCGAAACCTATTTTTGACATTATTTCAAATTATTTAAAATACTACCGCACTCCCCTGACGATCCCGCAATGACCTTTGATGATAAAAAACTGTTTTAATGGGGTCGAAAATGAATGTATTCTGACCCAACACAAAGCGCGCCAACTCGAAACCTATTTTTGACATCATTTCAAAATATATAAAATTCGACCGTACTCCCCTGACGACCCGGCATAGACCTCCGATATTGAGAAATTGTTTTTGGGGCAAAACTAAATCTATTCTGACCCACCTTAAAGCGCGCCGACTCTAATCCTATTTTTGAGATCATTTCAAAATATATAAAATACGACCGCACTCCCCTGACGATCCCGCAATGACCTTTGATGATAAGAAACTGTTATTTGGGCGAAAATGAATGTATTCTGACCCAACACAAAGCGCGCCAACTCGAAACCTATTTTTGACATCTTTTCAAAATATATAAAATACGACCGCACTCCCCTGATGATCCCGCAATGACCTTCGATGATAAGAAACTGTTATCTGGGCAAATATGAATGTATTCTGACCCACCACAAAGCGCGCCAACTCGAAACCTATTTTTGACATCATTTCAAAATATATAAAATTCGACCGTACTCCCCTGACGACCCGGCATAGACCACCGATATTGAGAAATTGTTTTTGGGGCAAAATTAAATCTATTCTGACCCACCTTAAAGTGCGCCGACTCTAATCCTATTTTTGAGATCATTTCAAAATATATAAAATACGACCGCACTCCCCTGACGACCCGGCATAGACCTCCGATATTGAGAAATTGTTTTTGGGGCAAAATTAAATCTATTTTGACCCACCTTAAAGCGCGCCGACTCTAATCCTATTTTTGAGATCATTTCAAAATATATAAAATACGACCGTACTCCCGTGACGATCCCGCAATGACCTCCGATGATGAGAAACTGTTATTTGGGCAAAAATGAATGAATTCTGACCCACCACAAAGCTCGCCAACTTAAAACCTATTTTTGACATCATTTCAAAATATATAAAATTCGACCGTACTCCCCTGACGACCCGGCATAGACCTCCGATGATGAGAATTCGCTATTTGGGCAAGAATTAATGTATTCTGATCCACCTCAAAGCGCGCCAACTCTAATCCTATTTTGAGATAATTTCAAAATATATAAATTACGACCGCACTCCCCTGACGATCCCGCAATGACCTTCGATGATAAGAAACTGTTATTTGGGCGAAAATGAATGTATTCTGACCCACCACAAACCTCGCCAACTCAAAACCTATTTTTGACATCATTTCAAAATATATAAAATACGACCGCACTCCCCTGACGATCCCACAATGCCCTTTGATGATAAAAAGCTGTTATTTGGGCGAAAATAAATGTATTCTGACTTATTACAAAGCGCGCCACCCCGAAACCTATTTTTGACATCATTTCAAAATATATAAAATTCAACCGTATTCCCCTGACGACCCGGCATAGACCTCCGATATTGAGAAATTGTTTTTGGGGAAAAATTAATTGTATTCTGACCCACCTTAAAGCGCGCCGACTCTAATCCAATTTTTGAGATCATTTCAAAATATATAAGATACGAAGGTACTCCCGTGACGATCCCGCAATGACCTTCGATGATGAGAAACTGTTATTTGGGCGAAAATGAATGAATTCTGACCCACCACAAAGCTCGCCAACTCAAGACCTATTTTTGACATCATTTCAAAATATATAAAATACGACCGCACTCCCCTGACGATCCCGCAATGACCTTCGATGATGAGAAACAGTTATTTGGGCAAATATGAATGTATTCTGACCCACCACAAAGCTCGCCAACTCAAAACCTATTTTTGACATCATTTCATAATATATAAAATACGACCGCACTCCCCTGACGATCCCGCAATGACCTCCAATGATGAGAAACTGTTATTTGGGCAAAAATGAATGAATTCTAATCCACCTCAAAGCGCGCCAACTCTAATCCTATTTTTGAGATAATTTCAAAATATATAAAATACGACCGCACTAGCCTGACGATCCCGCAATGACCTTCGATGATGAGAAACTGTTATTTGGGCAAAAATGAATGAATTCTGACCCACCACAAAGCTCGCCAACTCAAAACCTATTTTTGACATCATTTCAAAATATATAAAATACGACCGCACTCCCCTGACGATCCCGCAATGACCTTCGATGATGAGAAATTGTTATTTGGGCAAATATGAATGTATTCTGACCCATCACAAAGCGCGCCAACTCGAAACCTATTTTTGACATTATTTCAAATTATTTAAAATACTACCGCACTCCCCTGACGATCCCGCAATGACCTTTGATGATAAAAAACTGTTATTTGGGCGAAAATGAATGTATTCTGACCCAACACAAAGCGCGCCAACTCGAAACCTATTTTTGACATCATTTCAAAATATATAAAATTCGACCGTACTCCCCTGACGACCCGGCATAGACCTCCGATATTGAGAAATTGTTTTTGGGGCAAAATTAAATCTATTCTGACCCACCTTAAAGCGCGCCGACTCTAATCCTATTTTTGAGATCATTTCAAAATATATAAAATACGACCGCACTCCCCTGACGATCCCGCAATGACCTTTGATGATAAGAAACTGTTATTTGGGCGAAAATGAATGTATTCTGACCCAACACAAAGCGCGCCAACTCGAAACCTATTTTTGACATCTTTTCAAAATATATAAAATACGACCGCACTCCCCTGATGATCCCGCAATGACCTTCGATGATAAGAAACTGTTATCTGGGCAAATATGAATGTATTCTGACCCACCACAAAGCGCGCCAACTCGAAACCTATTTTTGACATCATTTCAAAATATATAAAATTCGACCGTACTCCCCTGACGACCCGGCATAGACCACCGATATTGAGAAATTGTTTTTGGGGCAAAATTAAATCTATTCTGACCCACCTTAAAGTGCGCCGACTCTAATCCTATTTTTGAGATCATTTCAAAATATATAAAATACGACCGCACTCCCCTGACGACCCGGCATAGACCTCCGATATTGAGAAATTGTTTTTGGGGCAAAATTAAATCCATTTTGACCCACCTTAAAGCGCGCCGACTCTAATCCTATTTTTGAGATCATTTCAAAATATATAAAATTCGACCGTACTCCCCTGACGACCCGGCATAGACCTCCGATATTGAGAAATTGTTTTTGGGGCAAAATTAAATCTATTCTGACCCACCTTAAAGCGCGCCGACTCTAATCCTATTTTTGAGATCATTTCAAAATATATATAATACGACCGTACTCCCGTGACGATCCCGCAATGACCTCCGATGATGAGAAACTGTTATTTGGGCAAAAATGAATGAATTCTGACCCACCACAAAGCTCGCCAACTTAAAACCTATTTTTGACATCATTTCAAAATATATAAAATTCAACCGTATTCCCCTGACGACCCGGCATAGACCTCCGATATTGAGAAATTGTTTTTGGGGCAAAATTAATTGTATTCTGACCCACCTTAAAGCGCGCCGACTCTAATCCAATTTTTGAGATCATTTCAAAATATATAAGATACGAAGGTACTCCCGTGACGATCCCGCAATGACCTTCGATGATGAGAAACTGTTATTTGGGCGAAAATGAATGAATTCTGACCCACCACAAAGCTCGCCAACTCAAGACCTATTTTTGACATCATTTCAAAATATATAAAATACGACCGCACTCCCCTGACGATCCCGCAATGACCTTCGATGATGAGAAACTGTTATTTGGGCAAACGTTAATGAATTCTGACCCACCACAAAGCTCGCCAACTCAAAACCTATTTTTGACATAATTTCAAAATATATAAAATACGACCGCACTAGCCTGAGAATCCCGCAATGACCTTCGATGATGAGAAACAGTTATTTGGGCAAATATGAATGTTTTCTGACCCATCACAAAGCGCGCCAACTCGAAACCTATTTTTTACATCATTTCAAAATATATAAAATACGACCGCACTCCCCTGACGATCCCGCAATGACCTTCGATGATGAGAAACTGTTATTTGGGCAAACGTTAATGAATTCTGACCCACCACAAAGCTCGCCAACTCAAAACCTATTTTTGACATAATTTCAAAATATATAAAATACGACCGCACTAGCCTGACAATCCCGCAATGACCTTCGATGATGAGAAACAGTTATTTGGGCAAATATGAATGTATTATGACCCATCACAAAGCGCGCCAACTCGAAACCTATTTTTTACATCATTTCAAAATATATAAAATACGACCGCACTCCCCTGACGATCCCGCAATGACCTTCGATGATGAGAAACTGTTATTTGGGCAAACGTTAATGAATTCTGACCCACCACAAAGCTCGCCAACTCAAAACCTATTTTTGACATAATTTCAAAATATATAAAATACGACCGCACTAGCCTGACAATCCCGCAATGACCTTCGATGATGAGAAACAGTTATTTGGGCAAATATGAATGTTTTCTGACCCATCACAAAGCGCGCCAACTCGAAACCTATTTTTTACATCATTTCAAAATATATAAAATACGACCGCACTCCCCTGACGATCCCGCAATGACCTTCGATGATGAGAAACTGTTATTTGGGCAAACGTTAATGAATTCTGACCCACCACAAAGCTCGCCAACTCAAAACCTATTTTTGACATAATTTCAAAATATATAAAATACGACCGCACTAGCCTGACAATCCCGCAATGACCTTCGATGATGAGAAACAGTTATTTGGGCAAATATGAATGTTTTCTGACCCATCACAAAGCGCGCCAACTCGAAACCTATTTTTTACATCATTTCAAAATATATATAATTCGACCGTACTCCCATGACGACACGGCATAGACCTCCGATGATGAGAAATCGCTATTTGGGCGAAAATAAATGTATTCTGATTCACCTTAAAGCGCGCCGACTCTAATCCTATTTTTGAGATCATTTCAAAATATATAAAATACGACCGCACTCCCCTGACGATCCCGCAATGACCTTTGATGATAAGAAACTGTTATTTGGGTGAAAATGAATGTATTCTGACCCAACACAAAGCGCGCCAACTCGAAACCTATTTTTGACATCTTTTCAAAATATATAAAATACGACCGCACTCCCCTGATGATCCCGCAATGACCTTCGATGATAAGAAACTGTTATCTGGGCAAATATGAATGTATTCTGACCCACCACAAAGCGCGCCAACTCGAAACCTATTTTTGACATCATTTCAAAATATATAAAATTCGACCGTACTCCCCTGACGACCCGGCATAGACCACCGATATTGAGAAATTGTTTTTGGGGCAAAATTAAATCTATTCTGACCCACCTTAAAGTGCGCCGACTCTAATCCTATTTTTGAGATCATTTCAAAATATATAAAATACGACCGCACTCCCCTGACGACCCGGCATAGACCTCCGATATTGAGAAATTGTTTTTGGGGCAAAATTAAATCTATTTTGACCCACCTTAAAGCGCGCCGACTCTAATCCTATTTTTGAGATCATTTCAAAATATATAAAATTCGACCGTACTCCCCTGACGACCCGGCATAGACCTCCGATATTGAGAAATTGTTTTTGGGGCAAAATTAAATCTATTCTGACCCACCTTAAAGCGCGCCGACTCTAATCCTATTTTTGAGATCATTTCAAAATATATAAAATACGACCGTACTCCCGTGACGATCCCGCAATGACCTCCGATGATGAGAAACTGTTATTTGGGCAAAAATGAATGAATTCTGACCCACCACAAAGCTCGCCAACTTAAAACCTATTTTTGACATCATTTCAAAATATATAAAATTCGACCGTACTCCCCTGACGACCCGGCATAGACCTCCGATGATGAGAATTCGCTATTTGGGCAAGAATTAATGTATTCTGATCCACCTCAAAGCGCGCCAACTCTAATCCTATTTTGAGATAATTTCAAAATATATAAATTACGACCGCACTCCCCTGACGATCCCGCAATGACCTTCGATGATAAGAAACTGTTATTTGGGCGAAAATGAATGTATTCTGACCCACCACAAACCTCGCCAACTCAAAACCTATTTTTGACATCATTTCAAAATATATAAAATACGACCGCACTCCCCTGACGATCCCACAATGCCCTTTGATGATAAAAAGCTGTTATTTGGGCGAAAATAAATGTATTCTGACTTATTACAAAGCGCGCCACCCCGAAACCTATTTTTGACATCATTTCAAAATATATAAAATTCAACCGTATTCCCCTGACGACCCGGCATAGACCTCCGATATTGAGAAATTGTTTTTGGGGCAAAATTAATTGTATTCTGACCCACCTTAAAGCGCGCCGACTCTAATCCAATTTTTGAGATCATTTCAAAATATATAAGATACGAAGGTACCCCCGTGACGATCCCGCAATGACCTTCGATGATGAGAAACTGTTATTTGGGCGAAAATGAATGAATTCTGACCCACCACAAAGCTCGCCAACTCAAGACCTATTTTTGACATCATTTCAAAATATATAAAATACGACCGCACTCCCCTGACGATCCCGCAATGACCTTCGATGATGAGAAACAGTTATTTGGGCAAATATGAATGTATTCTGACCCACCACAAAGCTCGCCAACTCAAAACCTATTTTTGACATCATTTCATAATATATAAATTACGACCGCACTCCCCTGACGATCCCGCAATGACCTCCAATGATGAGAAACTGTTATTTGGGCAAAAATGAATGAATTCTAATCCACCTCAAAGCGCGCCAACTCTAATCCTATTTTTGAGATAATTTCAAAATATATAAAATACGACCGCACTAGCCTGACGATCCCGCAATGACCTTCGATGATGAGAAACTGTTATTTGGGCAAAAATGAATGGATTCTGACCCACCACAAAGCTCGCCAACTCAAAACCTATTTTTGACATCATTTCAAAATATATAAAATACGACCGCACTCCCCTGACGATCCCTCAATGACCTTCGATGATGAGAAATTGTTATTTGGGCAAATATGAATGTATTCTGACCCATCACAAAGCGCGCCAACTCGAGACATATTTTTGACATTATTTCAAATTATTTAAAATACTACCGCACTCCCCTGACGATCCCGCAATGACCTTTGATGATAAAAAACTGTTATTTGGGCGAAAATGAATGTATTCTGACCCAACACAAAGCGCGCCAACTCGAAACCTATTTTTGACATCATTTCAAAATATATAAAATTCGACCGTACTCCCCTGACGACCCGGCATAGACCTCCGATATTGAGAAATTGTTTTTGGGGCAAAATTAAATATATTCTGACCCACCTTAAAGCGCGCCGACTCTAATCCTATTTTTGAGATCATTTCAAAATATATAAAATACGACCGCACTCCCCTGACGATCCCGCAATGACCTTTGATGATAAGAAACTGTTATTTGGGCGAAAATGAATGTATTCTGACCCAACACAAAGCGCGCCAACTCGAAACCTATTTTTGACATCTTTTCAAAATATATAAAATACGACCGCACTCCCCTGATGATCCCGCAATGACCTTCGATGATAAGAAACTGTTATCTGGGCAAATATGAATGTATTCTGACCCACCACAAAGCGCGCCAACTCGAAACCTATTTTTGACATCATTTCAAAATATATAAAATTCGACCGTACTCCCCTGACGACCCGGCATAGACCACCGATATTGAGAAATTGTTTTTGGGGCAAAATTAAATCTATTCTGACCCACCTTAAAGTGCGCCGACTCTAATCCTATTTTTGAGATCATTTCAAAATATATAAAATACGACCGCACTCCCCTGACGACCCGGCATAGACCTCCGATATTGAGAAATTGTTTTTGGGGCAAAATTAAATCTATTTTGACCCACCTTAAAGCGCGCCGACTCTAATCCTATTTTTGAGATCATTTCAAAATATATAAAATTCGACCGTACTCCCCCGACGACCCGGCATAGACCTCCGATATTGAGAAATTGTTTTTGGGGCAAAATTAAATCTATTCTGACCCACCTTAAAGCGCGCCGACTCTAATCCTATTTTTGAGATCATTTCAAAATATATATAATACGACCGTACTCCCGTGACGATCCCGCAATGACCTCCGATGATGAGAAACTATTATTTGGGCAAAAATGAATGAATTCTGACCCACCACAAAGCTCGCCAACTTAAAACCTATTTTTGACATCATTTCAAAATATATAAAATTCGACCGTACTTCCCTGACGACCCGGCATAGACCTCCGATGATGAGAATTCGCTATTTGGGCAAGAATTAATGTATTCTGATCCACCTCAAAGCGCGCCAACTCTAATCCTATTTTGAGATAATTTCAAATTATATAAATTACGACCGCACTCCCCTGACGATCCCGCAATGACCTTCGATGATAAGAAACTGTTATTTGGGCGAAAATGAATGTATTCTGACCCACCACAAACCTCGCCAACCCAAAACCTATTTTTGACATCATTTCAAAATATATAAAATACGACCGCACTCCCCTGACGATCCCACAATGCCCTTTGATGATAAAAAGCTGTTATTTGGGCGAAAATAAATGTATTCTGACTTATTACAAAGCGCGCCACCCCGAAACCTATTTTTGACATCATTTCAAAATATATAAAATTCAACCGTATTCCCCTGACGACCCGGCATAGACCTCCGATATTGAGAAATTGTTTTTGGGGCAAAATTAATTGTATTCTGACCCACCTTAAAGCGCGCCGACTCTAATCCAATTTTTGAGATCATTTCAAAATATATAAGATACGAAGGTACTCCCGTGACGATCCCGCAATGACCTTCGATGATGAGAAACTGTTATTTGGGCGAAAATGAATGAATTCTGACCCACCACAAAGCTCGCCAACTCAAGACCTATTTTTGACATCATTTCAAAATATATAAAATACGACCGCACTCCCCTGACGATCCCGCAATGACCTTCGATGATGAGAAACTGTTATTTGGGCAAACGTTAATGAATTCTGACCCACCACAAAGCTCGCCAACTCAAAACCTATTTTTGACATAATTTCAAAATATATAAAATACGACCGCACTAGCCTGACAATCCCGCAATGACCTTCGATGATGAGAAACAGTTATTTGGGCAAATATGAATGTTTTCTGACCCATCACAAAGCGCGCCAACTCGAAACCTATTTTTTACATCATTTCAAAATATATAAAATACGACCGCACTCCCCTGACGATCCCGCAATGACCTTCTATGATGAGAAACTGTTATTTGGGCAAACGTTAATGAATTCTGACCCACCACAAAGCTCGCCAACTCAAAACCTATTTTTGACATAATTTCAAAATATATAAAATACGACCGCACTAGCCTGACAATCCCGCAATGACCTTCGATGATGGGAAACAGTTATTTGGGCAAATATGAATGTATCATGACCCATCACAAAGCGCGCCAACTCGAAACCTATTTTTTACATCATTTCAAAATATATAAAATACGACCGCACTCCCCTGACGATCCCGCAATGACCTTCGATGATGAGAAACTGTTATTTGGGCAAACGTTAATGAATTCTGACCCACCACAAAGCTCGCCAACTCAAAACCTATTTTTGACATAATTTCAAAATATATAAAATACGACCGCACTAGCCTGACAATCCCGCAATGACCTTCGATGATGAGAAACAGTTATTTGGGCAAATATGAATGTTTTCTGACCCATCACAAAGCGCGCCAACTCGAAACCTATTTTTTACATCATTTCAAAATATATAAAATACGACCGCACTCCCCTGACGATCCCGCAATGACCTTCGATGATGAGAAACTGTTATTTGGGCAAACGTTAATGAATTCTGACCCACCACAAAGCTCGCCAACTCAAAACCTATTTTTGACATAATTTCAAAATATATAAAATACGACCGCACTAGCCTGACAATCCCGCAATGACCTTCGATGATGAGAAACAGTTATTTGGGCAAATATGAATGTTTTCTGACCCATCACAAAGCGCGCCAACTCGAAACCTATTTTTTACATCATTTCAAAATATATATAATTCGACCGTACTCCCATGACGACACGGCATAGACCTCCGATGATGAGAAATCGCTATTTGGGCGAAAATAAATGTATTCTGATCCACCTTAAAGCGCGCCGACTCTAATCCTATTTTTGAGATAATTTCAAAATATATAAAATACGACCGCACTCCCCTGACGATCCCGCAATGACCTTCGATGATGAGAAACTGTTATTTGGGCAAAAATGAATGAATTCTGACCCACCACAAAGCTCGCTAACTCAAAACCTATTTTTGACATCATTTCAAAATATATAAAATACGACCGCACTCCCCTGACGATCCCGCAATGACCTTCGATGATGAGAAATTGTTATTTGGGCAAATATGAATGTATTCTGACCCAACACAAAGCGCGCCAACTCGAAACCTATTTTTTACATCATTTCAAAATATATATAATTCGACCGTACTCCCATGACGACACGGCATAGACCTCCGATGATGAGAAATCGCTATTTGGGCGAAAATAAATGTATTCTGATCCACCTTAAAGCGCGCCGACTCTAATCCTATTTTTGAGATAATTTCAAAATATATAAAATACGACCGCACTCCCCTGACGATCCCGCAATGACCTTGGATGATGAGAAACTGTTATTTGGGCAAAAATGAATGAATTCTGACCCACCACAAAGCTCGCCAACTCAAAACCTATTTTTGACATCATTTCAAAATATATAAAATACGACTGCACTCCCCTGACGATCCCGCAATGACCTTCGATGATGAGAAACTGTTATTTGGGCAAATATGAATGTATTCTGACCCATCACAAAGCGCGCCAACTCGAAACCTATTTTTGACATTATTTCAAATTATTTAAAATACGACCGCACTCCCCTGACGATCCCGCAATGACCTTTGATGATCAGAAACTGTTATTTGGGCGAAAATGAATGTATTCTGACCCAACACAAAGCGCGCCAACTCGAAACCTATTTTTGACATCATTTCAAAATATATAAATTTCGACCGTACTCCCCTGACGACCCGGCATAGACCTCCGATATTGAGAAATTGTTTTTGGGGCAAAATTAAATCTATTCTGACCCACCTTAAAGCGCGCCGACTCTAATCCTATTTTTGAGATCATTTTAAAATATATAAGATACGACCGCACTCCCCTGACGATCCCGCAATGACCTTCGATGATGAGAAACTGTTGTTTGAGCAAATATGAATGTATTATGACCCATCACAAAGCTCGCCAACTCAAAACCTATTTTTGACATCATTTCAAAATATATAAAATACGACCGCACTCCCCTGACGATCCCGCAATGACCTTTGATGATGAGAAATTGTTATTTGGGCAAATATGAATGTATTCTGACCCACCACAAAGCTCGCCATCTCAAAACCTATTTTTGACATCATTTCAAAATATATAAAATACGACCGCACTCCCCTGACGATCCCGCAATGACCTTTGATGATGAGAAACAGTTATTTGGGCAAATATGAATGTATTCTGACCCACCACAAAGCTCGCCAACTCAAAACCTATTTTTGACATCATTTCAAAATATATAAAATACGACCGCACTCCCCTGACGATCCCGCAATGACCTTCGATGATGAGAAACAGTTATTTGGGCAAATATGAATGTATTCTGACCCACCACAAAGCTCGCCAACTCAAAACCTATTTTTGACATCATTTCATAATATATAAAATACGACCGCACTCCCCTGACGATCCCGCAATGACCTCCAATGATGAGAAACTGTTATTTGGGCAAAAATGAATGAATTCTAATCCATCTCAAAGCGCGCCAACTCTAATCCTATTTTTGAGATAATTTCAAAATATATAAAATACGACCGCACTAGCCTGACGATCCCGCAATGACCTTCGATGATGAGAAATTATTATTTGGGCAAATATGAATGTATTCTGACCCATCACAAAGCGCGCCAACTCCAAACCTATTTTTGACATTATTTCAAATTATTTAAAATACTACCGCACTCCCCTGACGATCCCGCAATGACCTTTGATGATAAAAAACTGTTATTTGTGCGAAAATGAATGTATTCTGACCCAACACAAAGCGCGCCAACTCGAAACCTATTTTTGACATCATTTCAAAATATATAAAATTCGACCGTACTCACCTGACGACCCGGCAAAGACCTCCGATATTGAGAAATTGTTTTTGGGGCAAAATTAAATCTATTCTGACCCACCTTAAAGCGCGCCGACTCTAATCCTATTTTTGAGATCATTTCAAAATATATAAAATACGACCGCACTCCCCTGACGATCCCGCAATGACCTTTGATGATAAGAAACTGTTATTTGGGCGAAAATGAATGTATTCTGACCCAACACAAAGCGCGCCAACTCGAAACCTATTTTTGACATCTTTTCAAAATATATAAAATACGACCGCACTCCCCTGATGATCCCGCAATGACCTTCGATGATAAGAAACTGTTATCTGGGCAAATATGAATGTATTCTGACCCACCACAAAGCGCGCCAACTCGAAACCTATTTTTGACATCATTTCAAAATATATAAAATTCGACCGTACTCCCCTGACGACCCGGCATAGACCACCGATATTGAGAAATTGTTTTTGGGGCAAAATTAAATCTATTCTGACCCACCTTAAAGTGCGCCGACTCTAATCCTATTTTTGAGATCATTTCAAAATATATAAAATACGACCGCACTCCCCTGACGACCCGGCATAGACCTCCGATATTGAGAAATTGTTTTTGGGGCAAAATTAAATCTATTTTGACCCACCTTAAAGCGCGCCGACTCTAATCCTATTTTTGAGATCATTTCAAAATATATAAAATTCGACCGTACTCCCCTGACGACCCGGCATAGACCTCCGATATTGAGAAATTGTTTTTGGGGCAAAATTAAATCTATTCTGACCCACCTTGAAGCGCGCCGACTCTAATCCTATTTTTGAGATCATTTCAAAATATATAAAATACGACCGTACTCCCGTGACGATCCCGCAATGACCTCCGATGATGAGAAACTGTTATTTGGGCAAAAATGAATGTATTCTGACCCACCACAAAGCTCGCCAACTCAAAACCTATTTTTGACATCATTTCATAATATATAAAATACGACCGCACTCCCCTGACGATCCCGCAATGACCTCCAATGATGAGAAACTGTTATTTGGGCAAAAATGAATGAATTCTAATCCACCTCAAAGCGCGCCAACTCTAATCCTATTTTTGAGATAATTTCAAAATATATAAAATACGACCGCACTAGCCTGACGATCCCGCAATGACCTTCGATGATGAGAAACTGTTATTTGGGCAAAAATGAATGAATTCTGACCCACCACAAAGCTCGCCAACTCAAAACCTATTTTTGACATCATTTCAAAATATATAAAATACGACCGCACTCCCCTGACGATCCCGCAATGACCTTCGATGATGAGAAATTGTTATTTGGGCAAATATGAATGTATTCTGACCCATCACAAAGCGCGCCAACTCGAAACCTATTTTTGACATTATTTCAAATTATTTAAAATACTACCGCACTCCCCTGACGATCCCGCAATGACCTTTGATGATAAAAAACTGTTTTAATGGGGTCGAAAATGAATGTATTCTGACCCAACACAAAGCGCGCCAACTCGAAACCTATTTTTGACATCATTTCAAAATATATAAAATTCGACCGTACTCCCCTGACGACCCGGCATAGACCTCCGATATTGAGAAATTGTTTTTGGGGCAAAACTAAATCTATTCTGACCCACCTTAAAGCGCGCCGACTCTAATCCTATTTTTGAGATCATTTCAAAATATATAAAATACGACCGCACTCCCCTGACGATCCCGCAATGACCTTTGATGATAAGAAACTGTTATTTGGGCGAAAATGAATGTATTCTGACCCAACACAAAGCGCGCCAACTCGAAACCTATTTTTGACATCTTTTCAAAATATATAAAATACGACCGCACTCCCCTGATGATCCCGCAATGACCTTCGATGATAAGAAACTGTTATCTGGGCAAATATGAATGTATTCTGACCCACCACAAAGCGCGCCAACTCGAAACCTATTTTTGACATCATTTCAAAATATATAAAATTCGACCGTACTCCCCTGACGACCCGGCATAGACCACCGATATTGAGAAATTGTTTTTGGGGCAAAATTAAATCTATTCTGACCCACCTTAAAGTGCGCCGACTCTAATCCTATTTTTGAGATCATTTCAAAATATATAAAATACGACCGCACTCCCCTGACGACCCGGCATAGACCTCCGATGATGAGAATTCGCTATTTGGGCAAGAATTAATGTATTCTGATCCACCTCAAAGCGCGCCAACTCTAATCCTATTTTGAGATAATTTCAAAATATATAAATTACGACCGCACTCCCCTGACGATCCCGCAATGACCTTCGATGATAAGAAACTGTTATTTGGGCGAAAATGAATGTATTCTGACCCACCACAAACCTCGCCAACTCAAAACCTATTTTTGACATCATTTCAAAATATATAAAATACGACCGCACTCCCCTGACGATCCCACAATGCCCTTTGATGATAAAAAGCTGTTATTTGGGCGAAAATAAATGTATTCTGACTTATTACAAAGCGCGCCACCCCGAAACCTATTTTTGACATCATTTCAAAATATATAAAATTCAACCGTATTCCCCTGACGACCCGGCATAGACCTCCGATATTGAGAAATTGTTTTTGGGGAAAAATTAATTGTATTCTGACCCACCTTAAAGCGCGCCGACTCTAATCCAATTTTTGAGATCATTTCAAAATATATAAGATACGAAGGTACTCCCGTGACGATCCCGCAATGACCTTCGATGATGAGAAACTGTTATTTGGGCGAAAATGAATGAATTCTGACCCACCACAAAGCTCGCCAACTCAAGACCTATTTTTGACATCATTTCAAAATATATAAAATACGACCGCACTCCCCTGACGATCCCGCAATGACCTTCGATGATGAGAAACAGTTATTTGGGCAAATATGAATGTATTCTGACCCACCACAAAGCTTGCCAACTCAAAACCTATTTTTGACATCATTTCATAATATATAAAATACGACCGCACTCCCCTGACGATCCCGCAATGACCTCCAATGATGAGAAACTGTTATTTGGGCAAAAATGAATGAATTCTAATCCACCTCAAAGCGCGCCAACTCTAATCCTATTTTTGAGATAATTTCAAAATATATAAAATACGACCGCACTAGCCTGACGATCCCGCAATGACCTTCGATGATGAGAAACTGTTATTTGGGCAAAAATGAATGAATTCTGACCCACCACAAAGCTCGCCAACTCAAAACCTATTTTTGACATCATTTCAAAATATATAAAATACGACCGCACTCCCCTGACGATCCCGCAATGACCTTCGATGATGAGAAATTGTTATTTGGGCAAATATGAATGTATTCTGACCCATCACAAAGCGCGCCAACTCGAAACCTATTTTTGACATTATTTCAAATTATTTAAAATACTACCGCACTCCCCTGACGATCCCGCAATGACCTTTGATGATAAAAAACTGTTATTTGGGCGAAAATGAATGTATTCTGACCCAACACAAAGCGCGCCAACTCGAAACCTATTTTTGACATCATTTCAAAATATATAAAATTCGACCGTACTCCCCTGACGACCCGGCATAGACCTCCGATATTGAGAAATTGTTTTTGGGGCAAAATTAAATCTATTCTGACCCACCTTAAAGCGCGCCGACTCTAATCCTATTTTTGAGATCATTTCAAAATATATAAAATACGACCGCACTCCCCTGACGATCCCGCAATGACCTTTGATGATAAGAAACTGTTATTTGGGCGAAAATGAATGTATTCTGACCCAACACAAAGCGCGCCAACTCGAAACCTATTTTTGACATCTTTTCAAAATATATAAAATACGACCGCACTCCCCTGATGATCCCGCAATGACCTTCGATGATAAGAAACTGTTATCTGGGCAAATATGAATGTATTCTGACCCACCACAAAGCGCGCCAACTCGAAACCTATTTTTGACATCATTTCAAAATATATAAAATTCGACCGTACTCCCCTGACGACCCGGCATAGACCACCGATATTGAGAAATTGTTTTTGGGGCAAAATTAAATCTATTCTGACCCACCTTAAAGTGCGCCGACTCTAATCCTATTTTTGAGATCATTTCAAAATATATAAAATACGACCGCACTCCCCTGACGACCCGGCATAGACCTCCGATATTGAGAAATTGTTTTTGGGGCAAAATTAAATCCATTTTGACCCACCTTAAAGCGCGCCGACTCTAATCCTATTTTTGAGATCATTTCAAAATATATAAAATTCGACCGTACTCCCCTGACGACCCGGCATAGACCTCCGATATTGAGAAATTGTTTTTGGGGCAAAATTAAATCTATTCTGACCCACCTTAAAGCGCGCCGACTCTAATCCTATTTTTGAGATCATTTCAAAATATATATAATACGACCGTACTCCCGTGACGATCCCGCAATGACCTCCGATGATGAGAAACTGTTATTTGGGCAAAAATGAATGAATTCTGACCCACCACAAAGCTCGCCAACTTAAAACCTATTTTTGACATCATTTCAAAATATATAAAATTCAACCGTATTCCCCTGACGACCCGGCATAGACCTCCGATATTGAGAAATTGTTTTTGGGGCAAAATTAATTGTATTCTGACCCACCTTAAAGCGCGCCGACTCTAATCCAATTTTTGAGATCATTTCAAAATATATAAGATACGAAGGTACTCCCGTGACGATCCCGCAATGACCTTCGATGATGAGAAACTGTTATTTGGGCGAAAATGAATGAATTCTGACCCACCACAAAGCTCGCCAACTCAAGACCTATTTTTGACATCATTTCAAAATATATAAAATACGACCGCACTCCCCTGACGATCCCGCAATGACCTTCGATGATGAGAAACTGTTATTTGGGCAAACGTTAATGAATTCTGACCCACCACAAAGCTCGCCAACTCAAAACCTATTTTTGACATAATTTCAAAATATATAAAATACGACCGCACTAGCCTGAGAATCCCGCAATGACCTTCGATGATGAGAAACAGTTATTTGGGCAAATATGAATGTTTTCTGACCCATCACAAAGCGCGCCAACTCGAAACCTATTTTTTACATCATTTCAAAATATATAAAATACGACCGCACTCCCCTGACGATCCCGCAATGACCTTCGATGATGAGAAACTGTTATTTGGGCAAACGTTAATGAATTCTGACCCACCACAAAGCTCGCCAACTCAAAACCTATTTTTGACATAATTTCAAAATATATAAAATACGACCGCACTAGCCTGACAATCCCGCAATGACCTTCGATGATGAGAAACAGTTATTTGGGCAAATATGAATGTATTATGACCCATCACAAAGCGCGCCAACTCGAAACCTATTTTTTACATCATTTCAAAATATATAAAATACGACCGCACTCCCCTGACGATCCCGCAATGACCTTCGATGATGAGAAACTGTTATTTGGGCAAACGTTAATGAATTCTGACCCACCACAAAGCTCGCCAACTCAAAACCTATTTTTGACATAATTTCAAAATATATAAAATACGACCGCACTAGCCTGACAATCCCGCAATGACCTTCGATGATGAGAAACAGTTATTTGGGCAAATATGAATGTTTTCTGACCCATCACAAAGCGCGCCAACTCGAAACCTATTTTTTACATCATTTCAAAATATATAAAATACGACCGCACTCCCCTGACGATCCCGCAATGACCTTCGATGATGAGAAACTGTTATTTGGGCAAACGTTAATGAATTCTGACCCACCACAAAGCTCGCCAACTCAAAACCTATTTTTGACATAATTTCAAAATATATAAAATACGACCGCACTAGCCTGACAATCCCGCAATGACCTTCGATGATGAGAAACAGTTATTTGGGCAAATATGAATGTTTTCTGACCCATCACAAAGCGCGCCAACTCGAAACCTATTTTTTACATCATTTCAAAATATATATAATTCGACCGTACTCCCATGACGACACGGCATAGACCTCCGATGATGAGAAATCGCTATTTGGGCGAAAATAAATGTATTCTGATCCACCTTAAAGCGCGCCGACTCTAATCCTATTTTTGAGATCATTTCAAAATATATAAAATACGACCGCACTCCCCTGACGATCCCGCAATGACCTTTGATGATAAGAAACTGTTATTTGGGTGAAAATGAATGTATTCTGACCCAACACAAAGCGCGCCAACTCGAAACCTATTTTTGACATCTTTTCAAAATATATAAAATACGACCGCACTCCCCTGATGATCCCGCAATGACCTTCGATGATAAGAAACTGTTATCTGGGCAAATATGAATGTATTCTGACCCACCACAAAGCGCGCCAACTCGAAACCTATTTTTGACATCATTTCAAAATATATAAAATTCGACCGTACTCCCCTGACGACCCGGCATAGACCACCGATATTGAGAAATTGTTTTTGGGGCAAAATTAAATCTATTCTGACCCACCTTAAAGTGCGCCGACTCTAATCCTATTTTTGAGATCATTTCAAAATATATAAAATACGACCGCACTCCCCTGACGACCCGGCATAGACCTCCGATATTGAGAAATTGTTTTTGGGGCAAAATTAAATCTATTTTGACCCACCTTAAAGCGCGCCGACTCTAATCCTATTTTTGAGATCATTTCAAAATATATAAAATTCGACCGTACTCCCCTGACGACCCGGCATAGACCTCCGATATTGAGAAATTGTTTTTGGGGCAAAATTAAATCTATTCTGACCCACCTTAAAGCGCGCCGACTCTAATCCTATTTTTGAGATCATTTCAAAATATATAAAATACGACCGTACTCCCGTGACGATCCCGCAATGACCTCCGATGATGAGAAACTGTTATTTGGGCAAAAATGAATGAATTCTGACCCACCACAAAGCTCGCCAACTTAAAACCTATTTTTGACATCATTTCAAAATATATAAAATTCGACCGTACTCCCCTGACGACCCGGCATAGACCTCCGATGATGAGAATTCGCTATTTGGGCAAGAATTAATGTATTCTGATCCACCTCAAAGCGCGCCAACTCTAATCCTATTTTGAGATAATTTCAAAATATATAAATTACGACCGCACTCCCCTGACGATCCCGCAATGACCTTCGATGATAAGAAACTGTTATTTGGGCGAAAATGAATGTATTCTGACCCACCACAAACCTCGCCAACTCAAAACCTATTTTTGACATCATTTCAAAATATATAAAATACGACCGCACTCCCCTGACGATCCCACAATGCCCTTTGATGATAAAAAGCTGTTATTTGGGCGAAAATAAATGTATTCTGACTTATTACAAAGCGCGCCACCCCGAAACCTATTTTTGACATCATTTCAAAATATATAAAATTCAACCGTATTCCCCTGACGACCCGGCATAGACCTCCGATATTGAGAAATTGTTTTTGGGGCAAAATTAATTGTATTCTGACCCACCTTAAAGCGCGCCGACTCTAATCCAATTTTTGAGATCATTTCAAAATATATAAGATACGAAGGTACCCCCGTGACGATCCCGCAATGACCTTCGATGATGAGAAACTGTTATTTGGGCGAAAATGAATGAATTCTGACCCACCACAAAGCTCGCCAACTCAAGACCTATTTTTGACATCATTTCAAAATATATAAAATACGACCGCACTCCCCTGACGATCCCGCAATGACCTTCGATGATGAGAAACAGTTATTTGGGCAAATATGAATGTATTCTGACCCACCACAAAGCTCGCCAACTCAAAACCTATTTTTGACATCATTTCATAATATATAAATTACGACCGCACTCCCCTGACGATCCCGCAATGACCTCCAATGATGAGAAACTGTTATTTGGGCAAAAATGAATGAATTCTAATCCACCTCAAAGCGCGCCAACTCTAATCCTATTTTTGAGATAATTTCAAAATATATAAAATACGACCGCACTAGCCTGACGATCCCGCAATGACCTTCGATGATGAGAAACTGTTATTTGGGCAAAAATGAATGGATTCTGACCCACCACAAAGCTCGCCAACTCAAAACCTATTTTTGACATCATTTCAAAATATATAAAATACGACCGCACTCCCCTGACGATCCCTCAATGACCTTCGATGATGAGAAATTGTTATTTGGGCAAATATGAATGTATTCTGACCCATCACAAAGCGCGCCAACTCGAGACATATTTTTGACATTATTTCAAATTATTTAAAATACTACCGCACTCCCCTGACGATCCCGCAATGACCTTTGATGATAAAAAACTGTTATTTGGGCGAAAATGAATGTATTCTGACCCAACACAAAGCGCGCCAACTCGAAACCTATTTTTGACATCATTTCAAAATATATAAAATTCGACCGTACTCCCCTGACGACCCGGCATAGACCTCCGATATTGAGAAATTGTTTTTGGGGCAAAATTAAATATATTCTGACCCACCTTAAAGCGCGCCGACTCTAATCCTATTTTTGAGATCATTTCAAAATATATAAAATACGACCGCACTCCCCTGACGATCCCGCAATGACCTTTGATGATAAGAAACTGTTATTTGGGCGAAAATGAATGTATTCTGACCCAACACAAAGCGCGCCAACTCGAAACCTATTTTTGACATCTTTTCAAAATATATAAAATACGACCGCACTCCCCTGATGATCCCGCAATGACCTTCGATGATAAGAAACTGTTATCTGGGCAAATATGAATGTATTCTGACCCACCACAAAGCGCGCCAACTCGAAACCTATTTTTGACATCATTTCAAAATATATAAAATTCGACCGTACTCCCCTGACGACCCGGCATAGACCACCGATATTGAGAAATTGTTTTTGGGGCAAAATTAAATCTATTCTGACCCACCTTAAAGTGCGCCGACTCTAATCCTATTTTTGAGATCATTTCAAAATATATAAAATACGACCGCACTCCCCTGACGACCCGGCATAGACCTCCGATATTGAGAAATTGTTTTTGGGGCAAAATTAAATCTATTTTGACCCACCTTAAAGCGCGCCGACTCTAATCCTATTTTTGAGATCATTTCAAAATATATAAAATTCGACCGTACTCCCCCGACGACCCGGCATAGACCTCCGATATTGAGAAATTGTTTTTGGGGCAAAATTAAATCTATTCTGACCCACCTTAAAGCGCGCCGACTCTAATCCTATTTTTGAGATCATTTCAAAATATATATAATACGACCGTACTCCCGTGACGATCCCGCAATGACCTCCGATGATGAGAAACTATTATTTGGGCAAAAATGAATGAATTCTGACCCACCACAAAGCTCGCCAACTTAAAACCTATTTTTGACATCATTTCAAAATATATAAAATTCGACCGTACTTCCCTGACGACCCGGCATAGACCTCCGATGATGAGAATTCGCTATTTGGGCAAGAATTAATGTATTCTGATCCACCTCAAAGCGCGCCAACTCTAATCCTATTTTGAGATAATTTCAAATTATATAAATTACGACCGCACTCCCCTGACGATCCCGCAATGACCTTCGATGATAAGAAACTGTTATTTGGGCGAAAATGAATGTATTCTGACCCACCACAAACCTCGCCAACTCAAAACCTATTTTTGACATCATTTCAAAATATATAAAATACGACCGCACTCCCCTGACGATCCCACAATGCCCTTTGATGATAAAAAGCTGTTATTTGGGCGAAAATAAATGTATTCTGACTTATTACAAAGCGCGCCACCCCGAAACCTATTTTTGACATCATTTCAAAATATATAAAATTCAACCGTATTCCCCTGACGACCCGGCATAGACCTCCGATATTGAGAAATTGTTTTTGGGGCAAAATTAATTGTATTCTGACCCACCTTAAAGCGCGCCGACTCTAATCCAATTTTTGAGATCATTTCAAAATATATAAGATACGAAGGTACTCCCGTGACGATCCCGCAATGACCTTCGATGATGAGAAACTGTTATTTGGGCGAAAATGAATGAATTCTGACCCACCACAAAGCTCGCCAACTCAAGACCTATTTTTGACATCATTTCAAAATATATAAAATACGACCGCACTCCCCTGACGATCCCGCAATGACCTTCGATGATGAGAAACTGTTATTTGGGCAAACGTTAATGAATTCTGACCCACCACAAAGCTCGCCAACTCAAAACCTATTTTTGACATAATTTCAAAATATATAAAATACGACCGCACTAGCCTGACAATCCCGCAATGACCTTCGATGATGAGAAACAGTTATTTGGGCAAATATGAATGTTTTCTGACCCATCACAAAGCGCGCCAACTCGAAACCTATTTTTTACATCATTTCAAAATATATAAAATACGACCGCACTCCCCTGACGATCCCGCAATGACCTTCTATGATGAGAAACTGTTATTTGGGCAAACGTTAATGAATTCTGACCCACCACAAAGCTCGCCAACTCAAAACCTATTTTTGACATAATTTCAAAATATATAAAATACGACCGCACTAGCCTGACAATCCCGCAATGACCTTCGATGATGGGAAACAGTTATTTGGGCAAATATGAATGTATCATGACCCATCACAAAGCGCGCCAACTCGAAACCTATTTTTTACATCATTTCAAAATATATAAAATACGACCGCACTCCCCTGACGATCCCGCAATGACCTTCGATGATGAGAAACTGTTATTTGGGCAAACGTTAATGAATTCTGACCCACCACAAAGCTCGCCAACTCAAAACCTATTTTTGACATAATTTCAAAATATATAAAATACGACCGCACTAGCCTGACAATCCCGCAATGACCTTCGATGATGAGAAACAGTTATTTGGGCAAATATGAATGTTTTCTGACCCATCACAAAGCGCGCCAACTCGAAACCTATTTTTTACATCATTTCAAAATATATAAAATACGACCGCACTCCCCTGACGATCCCGCAATGACCTTCGATGATGAGAAACTGTTATTTGGGCAAACGTTAATGAATTCTGACCCACCACAAAGCTCGCCAACTCAAAACCTATTTTTGACATAATTTCAAAATATATAAAATACGACCGCACTAGCCTGACAATCCCGCAATGACCTTCGATGATGAGAAACAGTTATTTGGGCAAATATGAATGTTTTCTGACCCATCACAAAGCGCGCCAACTCGAAACCTATTTTTTACATCATTTCAAAATATATATAATTCGACCGTACTCCCATGACGACACGGCATAGACCTCCGATGATGAGAAATCGCTATTTGGGCGAAAATAAATGTATTCTGATCCACCTTAAAGCGCGCCGAATCTAATCCTATTTTTGAGATAATTTCAAAATATATAAAATACGACCGCACTCCCCTGACGATCCCGCAATGACCTTCGATGATGAGAAACTGTTATTTGGGCAAAAATGAATGAATTCTGACCCACCACAAAGCTCGCTAACTCAAAACCTATTTTTGACATCATTTCAAAATATATAAAATACGACCGCACTCCCCTGACGATCCCGCAATGACCTTCGATGATGAGAAATTGTTATTTGGGCAAATATGAATGTATTCTGACCCAACACAAAGCGCGCCAACTCGAAACCTATTTTTTACATCATTTCAAAATATATATAATTCGACCGTACTCCCATGACGACACGGCATAGACCTCCGATGATGAGAAATCGCTATTTGGGCGAAAATAAATGTATTCTGATCCACCTTAAAGCGCGCCGACTCTAATCCTATTTTTGAGATAATTTCAAAATATATAAAATACGACCGCACTCCCCTGACGATCCCGCAATGACCTTGGATGATGAGAAACTGTTATTTGGGCAAAAATGAATGAATTCTGACCCACCACAAAGCTCGCCAACTCAAAACCTATTTTTGACATCATTTCAAAATATATAAAATACGACTGCACTCCCCTGACGATCCCGCAATGACCTTCGATGATGAGAAACTGTTATTTGGGCAAATATGAATGTATTCTGACCCATCACAAAGCGCGCCAACTCGAAACCTATTTTTGACATTATTTCAAATTATTTAAAATACGACCGCACTCCCCTGACGATCCCGCAATGACCTTTGATGATCAGAAACTGTTATTTGGGCGAAAATGAATGTATTCTGACCCAACACAAAGCGCGCCAACTCGAAACCTATTTTTGACATCATTTCAAAATATATAAATTTCGACCGTACTCCCCTGACGACCCGGCATAGACCTCCGATATTGAGAAATTGTTTTTGGGGCAAAATTAAATCTATTCTGACCCACCTTAAAGCGCGCCGACTCTAATCCTATTTTTGAGATCATTTTAAAATATATAAGATACGACCGCACTCCCCTGACGATCCCGCAATGACCTTCGATGATGAGAAACTGTTGTTTGAGCAAATATGAATGTATTATGACCCATCACAAAGCTCGCCAACTCAAAACCTATTTTTGACATCATTTCAAAATATATAAAATACGACCGCACTCCCCTGACGATCCCGCAATGACCTTTGATGATGAGAAATTGTTATTTGGGCAAATATGAATGTATTCTGACCCACCACAAAGCTCGCCATCTCAAAACCTATTTTTGACATCATTTCAAAATATATAAAATACGACCGCACTCCCCTGACGATCCCGCAATGACCTTTGATGATGAGAAACAGTTATTTGGGCAAATATGAATGTATTCTGACCCACCACAAAGCTCGCCAACTCAAAACCTATTTTTGACATCATTTCAAAATATATAAAATACGACCGCACTCCCCTGACGATCCCGCAATGACCTTCGATGATGAGAAACAGTTATTTGGGCAAATATGAATGTATTCTGACCCACCACAAAGCTCGCCAACTCAAAACCTATTTTTGACATCATTTCATAATATATAAAATACGACCGCACTCCCCTGACGATCCCGCAATGACCTCCAATGATGAGAAACTGTTATTTGGGCAAAAATGAATGAATTCTAATCCATCTCAAAGCGCGCCAACTCTAATCCTATTTTTGAGATAATTTCAAAATATATAAAATACGACCGCACTAGCCTGACGATCCCGCAATGACCTTCGATGATGAGAAACTGTTATTTGGGCAAAAATGAATGAATTCTGACCCACCACAAAGCTCGCCAACTCAAAACCTATTTTTGACATCATTTCAAAATATATAAAATACGACCGCACTCCCCTGACGATCCCGCAATGACCTTCGATGATGAGAAATTATTATTTGGGCAAATATGAATGTATTCTGACCCATCACAAAGCGCGCCAACTCCAAACCTATTTTTGACATTATTTCAAATTATTTAAAATACTACCGCACTCCCCTGACGATCCCGCAATGACCTTTGATGATAAAAAACTGTTATTTGTGCGAAAATGAATGTATTCTGACCCAACACAAAGCGCGCCAACTCGAAACCTATTTTTGACATCATTTCAAAATATATAAAATTCGACCGTACTCACCTGACGACCCGGCATAGACCTCCGATATTGAGAAATTGTTTTTGGGGCAAAATTAAATCTATTCTGACCCACCTTAAAGCGCGCCGACTCTAATCCTATTTTTGAGATCATTTCAAAATATATAAAATACGACCGCACTCCCCTGACGATCCCGCAATGACCTTTGATGATAAGAAACTGTTATTTGGGCGAAAATGAATGTATTCTGACCCAACACAAAGCGCGCCAACTCGAAACCTATTTTTGACATCTTTTCAAAATATATAAAATACGACCGCACTCCCCTGATGATCCCGCAATGACCTTCGATGATAAGAAACTGTTATCTGGGCAAATATGAATGTATTCTGACCCACCACAAAGCGCGCCAACTCGAAACCTATTTTTGACATCATTTCAAAATATATAAAATTCGACCGTACTCCCCTGACGACCCGGCATAGACCACCGATATTGAGAAATTGTTTTTGGGGCAAAATTAAATCTATTCTGACCCACCTTAAAGTGCGCCGACTCTAATCCTATTTTTGAGATCATTTCAAAATATATAAAATACGACCGCACTCCCCTGACGACCCGGCATAGACCTCCGATATTGAGAAATTGTTTTTGGGGCAAAATTAAATCTATTTTGACCCACCTTAAAGCGCGCCGACTCTAATCCTATTTTTGAGATCATTTCAAAATATATAAAATTCGACCGTACTCCCCTGACGACCCGGCATAGACCTCCGATATTGAGAAATTGTTTTTGGGGCAAAATTAAATCTATTCTGACCCACCTTGAAGCGCGCCGACTCTAATCCTATTTTTGAGATCATTTCAAAATATATAAAATACGACCGTACTCCCGTGACGATCCCGCAATGACCTCCGATGATGAGAAACTGTTATTTGGGCAAAAATGAATGAATTCTGACCCACCACAAAGCTCGCCAACTTAAAACCTATTTTTGACATCATTTCAAAATATATAAAATTCGACCGAACTCCCCTGACGACCCGGCATAGACCTCCGATGATGAGAATTCGATATTTGGGCAAGAATTAATGTATTCTGATCCACCTCAAAGCGCGCCAACTCTAATCCTATTTTGAGATAATTTCAAAATATATAAATTACGACCGCACTCCCCTGACGATCCCGCAATGACCTTCGATGATAAGAAACTGTTATTTGGGCGAAAATGAATGTATTCTGACGCACCACAAACCTCGCCAACTCAAAACCTATTTTTGACATCATTTCAAAATATATAAAATACGACCGCACTCCCCTGACGATCCCACAATGCCCTTTGATGATAAAAAGCTGTTATTTGGGCGAAAATAAATGTATTCTGACTTATTACAAAGCGCGCCACCCCGAAACCTATTTTTGACATCATTTCAAAATATATAAAATTCAACCGTATTCCCCTGACGACCCGGCATAGACCTCCGATATTGAGAAATTGTTTTTGGGGCAAAATTAATTGTATTCTGACCCACCTTAAAGCGCGCCGACTCTAATCCAATTTTTGAGATCATTTCAAAATATATAAGATACGAAGGTACTCCCGTGACGATCCCGCAATGACCTTCGATGATGAGAAACTGTTATTTGGGCGAAAATAAATGAATTCTGACCCACCACAAAGCTCGCCGACTCAAGACCTATTTTTGACATCATTTCAAAATATATAAAATACGACCGCACTCCCCTGACGATCCCGCAATGACCTTCGATGATGAGAAACTGTTATTTGGGCAAACGTTAATGAATTCTGACCCACCACAAAGCTCGCCAACTCAAAACCTATTTTTGACATAATTTCAAAATATATAAAATACGACCGCACTAGCCTGACAATCCCGCAATGACCTTCGATGATGAGAAACAGTTATTTGGGCAAATATGAATGTTTTCTGACCCATCACAAAGCGCGCCAACTCGAAACCTATTTTTTACATCATTTCAAAATATATAAAATACGACCGCACTCCCCTGACGATCCCGCAATGACCTTCGATGATGAGAAACTGTTATTTGGGCAAACGTTAATGAATTCTGACCCACCACAAAGCTCGCCAACTCAAAACCTATTTTTGACATCATTTCAAAATATATAAAATACGACCGCACTAGCCTGACAATCCCGCAATGACCCTCGATGATGAGAAACAGTTATTTGGGCAAATATGAATGTATTATGACCCATCACAAAGCGCGCCAACTCGAAACCTATTTTTTACATCATTTCAAAATATATAAAATACGACCGCACTCCCCTGACGATCCCGCAATGACCTTCGATGATGAGAAACTGTTATTTGGGCAAACGTTAATGAATTCTGACCCACCACAAAGCTCGCCAACTCAAAACCTATTTTTGACATAATTTCAAAATATATAAAATACGACCGCACTAGCCTGACAATCCCGCAATGACCTTCGATGATGAGAAACAGTTATTTGGGCAAATATGAATGTTTTCTGACCCATCACAAAGCGCGCCAACTCGAAACCTATTTTTTACATCATTTCAAAATATATAAAATACGACCGCACTCCCCTGACGATCCCGCAATGACCTTCGATGATGAGAAACTGTTATTTGGGCAAACGTTAATGAATTCTGACCCACCACAAAGCTCGCCAACTCAAAACCTATTTTTGACATAATTTCAAAATATATAAAATACGACCGCACTAGCCTGACAATCCCGCAATGACCTTCGATGATGAGAAACAGTTATTTGGGCAAATATGAATGTTTTCTGACCCATCACAAAGCGCGCCAACTCGAAACCTATTTTTTACATCATTTCAAAATATATATAATTCGACCGTACTCCCATGACGACACGGCATAGACCTCCGATGATGAGAAATCGCTATTTGGGCGAAAATAAATGTATTCTGATCCACCTTAAAGCGCGCCGACTCTAATCCTATTTTTGAGATAATTTCAAAATATATAAAATACGACCGCACTCCCCTGACGATCCCGCAATGACCTTCGATGATGAGAAACTGTTATTTGGTCAAAAATGAATGAATTCTGACCCACCACAAAGCTCGCCAACTCAAAACCTATTTTTGACATCATTTCAAAATATATAAAATACGACCGCACTCCCCTGACGATCCCGCAATGACCTTCGATGATGAGAAATTGTTATTTGGGCAAATATGAATGTATTCTGACCCAACACAAAGCGCGCCAACTCGAAACCTATTTCTTACATCATTTCAAAATATATATAATTCGACCGTACTCCCATGAAGACACGGCATAGACCTCCGATGATGAGAAATCGCTATTTGGGCGAAAATAAATGTATTCTGATCCACCTTAAAGCGCGCCGACTCTAATCCTATTTTTGAGATAATTTCAAAATATATAAAATACGACCGCACTCCCCTGACGATCCCGCAATGACCTTGGATGATGAGAAACTGTTATTTGGGCAAAAATGAATGAATTCTGACCCACCACAAAGCTCGCCAACTCAAAACCTATTTTTGACATCATTTCAAAATATATAAAATACGACCGCACTCCCCTGACGATCCCGCAATGACCTTCGATGATGAGAAACTGTTATTTGGGCAAATATGAATGTATTCTGACCCATCACAAAGCGCGCCAACTCGAAACCTATTTTTGACATTATTTCAAATTATTTAAAATACGACCGCACTCCCCTGACGATCCCGCAATGACCTTTGATGATAAGAAACTGTTATTTGGGCGAAAATGAATGTATTCTGACCCAACACAAAGCGCGCCAACTCGAAACCTATTTTTGACATCATTTCAAAATATATAAATTTCGACCGTACTCCCCTGACGACCCGGCATAGACCTCCGATATTGAGAAATTGTTTTTGGGGCAAAATTAAATCTATTCTGACCCACCTTAAAGCGCGCCGACTCTAATCCTATTTTTGAGATCATTTTAAAATATATAAGATACGACCGCACTCCCCTGACGATCCCGCAATGACCTTCGATGATGAGAAACTGTTATTTGGGCAAATATGAATGTATTCTGACCCAACACAAAGCGCGCCAACTCAAAACCTATTTTTGACATCATTTCAAAATATATAAAATTCGACCGTACTCCCCTGACGACCCGGCATAGACCTCCGATATTGAGAAATTGTTTTTGGGGCAAAATTAAATCTATTCTGACCCACCTTAAAGCGCGCCGACTCTAATCCTATTTTTGAGATAATTTCAAAATATATAAAATACGACCGCACTCCCCTGACGATCCCGCAATGACCTTCGATGATGAGAAACTGTTATTTGGGCAAAAATGAATGAATTCTGACCCACCACAAAGCTCGCCAACTCAAAACCTATTTTTGACATCATTTCAAAATACATAAAATACGACCGCACTCCCCTGACAATCCCGCAATGACCTTCGATGATGAGAAACTGTTATTTGGGCAAATATGAATGTATTCTGACCCATCACAAAGCGCGCCAACTCGAAACCTATTTTTGACATTATTTCAAATTATTTAAAATACGACCGCACTCCCCTGACGATCCCGCAATGACCTTTGATGATAAGAAACTGTTATTTGGGCGAAAATGAATGTTTTCTGACCCAACACAAAGCGCGCCAACTCGAAACCTATTTTTGACATCATTTCAAAATATATAAATTTCGACCGTACTCCCCTGACGACCCGGCATAGACCTCCGATATTGAGAAATTGTTTTTGGGGCAAAATTAAATCTATTCTGACCCACCTTAAAGCGCGCCGACTCTAATCCTATTTTTGAGATCATTTTAAAATATATAAGATACGACCGCACTCCCCTGACGATCCCGCAATGACCTTCGATGATGAGAAACTGTTATTTGGGCAAATATAAATGTATTATGACCCATCACAAAGCTCGCCAACTCAAAACCTATTTTTGACATCATTTCAAAATATATAAAATACGACCGCACTCCCCTGACGATCCCGCAATGACCTTCGATGATGAGAAATTGTTATTTGGGCAAATATGAATGTATTCTGACCCACCACAAAGCTCGCCAACTCAAAACCTATTTTTGACATCATTTCAAAATATATAAAATACGACCGCACTCCCCTGACGATCCCGCAATGACCTTTGATGATGAGAAACAGTTATTTGGGCAAATATGAATGTATTCTGACCCACCACAAAGCTCGCCAACTCAAAACCTATTTTTGACATCATTTCAAAATATATAAAATACGACCGCACTCCCCTGACGATCCCGCAATGACCTTCGATGATGAGAAATTGTTATTTGGGCAAATATGAATGTATTCTGACCCAACACAAAGCGCGCCAACTCGAAACCTATTTTTTACATCATTTCAAAATATATATAATTCGACCGTACTCCCATGACGACACGGCATAGACCTCCGATGATGAGAAATCGCTATTTGGCAAAAATAAATGTATTCTGATCCACCTTAAAGCGCGCCGACTCTAATCCTATTTTTGAGATAATTTCAAAATATATAAAATACGACCGCACTCCCCTGACGATCCCGCAATGACCTTGGATGATGAGAAACTGTTATTTGGGCAAAAATGAATGAATTCTGACCCACCACAAAGCTCGCCAACTCAAAACCTATTTTTGACATCATTTCAAAATATATAAAATACGACCGCACTCCCCTGACGATCCCGCAATGACCTTCGATGATGAGAAACTGTTATTTGGGCAAATATGAATGTATTCTGACCCATCACAAAGCGCGCCAACTCGAAACCTATTTTTGACATTATTTCAAATTATTTAAAATACGACCGCACTCCCCTGACGATCCCGCAATGACCTTTGATGATAAGAAACTGTTAATTGGGCGAAAATGAATGTATTCTGACCCAACACAAAGCGCGCCAACTCGAAACCTATTTTTGACATCATTTCAAAATATATAAAATTCGACCGTACTCCCCTGACGACCCGGCATAGACCTCCGATATTGAGAAATTGTTTTTGGGGCAAAATTAAATCTATTCTGACCCAACTTGAAGCGCGCCGACTCTAATCCTATTTTTGAGATCATTTCAAAATATATAAAATACGACCGCACTCCCCTGACGATCCCGCAATGACCTTTGATGATAAGAAACTGTTATTTGGGCGAAAATGAATGTATTCTGACCCAACACAAAGCGCGCCAACTCGAAACCTATTTTTGACATCTTTTCAAAATATATAAAATACGACCGCACTCCCCTGATGATCCCGCAATGACCTTCGATGATAAGAAACTGTTATCTGGGCAAATATGAATGTATTCTGACCCACCACAAAGCGCGCCAACTCGAAACCTATTTTTGACATCATTTCAAAATATATAAAATTCGACCGTACTCCCCTGACGACCCGGCATAGACCACCGATATTGAGAAATTGTTTTTGGGGCAAAATTAAATCTATTCTGACCCACCTTAAAGCGCGCCGACTCTAATCCTATTTTTGAGATCATTTCAAAATATATGAAATACGACCGCACTCCCCTGACGACCCGGCATAGACCTCCGATATTGAGAAATTGTTTTTGGGGCAAAATTAAATCTATTTTGACCCACCTTAAAGCGCGCCGACTCTAATCCTATTTTTGAGATCATTTCAAAATATATAAAATTCGACCGTACTCCCCTGACGACCCGGCATAGACCTCCGATATTGAGAAATTGTTTTTGGGGCAAAATTAAATCTATTCTGACCCACCTTAAAGCGCGCCGACTCTAATCCTATTTTTGAGATCATTTCAAAATATATAAAATACGACCGTACTCCCGTGACGATCCCGCAATGACCTCCGATGATGAGAAACTGTTATTTGGGCAAAAATGAATGAATTCTGACCCACCACAAAGCTCGCCAACTCAAAACCTATTTTTGACATCATTTCAAAATATATAAAATTCGACCGTACTCCCCTGACGACCCGGCATAGACCTCCGATATTGAGAAATTGTTTTTGGGGCAAAATTAAATCTATTCTGACCCACCTTAAAGCGCGCCGACTCTAATTCTATTTTTGAGATCATTTCAAAATATATAAAATACGACCGCACTCCTCTGACGATCCCGCAATGACCTTTGAAGATAAGAAACTGTTATTTGGGCGAAAATGAATGAATTCTGAACCACCACAAAGCTCGCCAACTCAAAACCTATTTTTGACATCATTTCAAAATATATAAAATTCGACCGTACTCCCCTGACGACCCGGCATAGACCTCCGATATTGAGAAATTGTTTTTGGGGCAAAATTAATTGTATTCTGACCCACCTTAAAGCGCGCCGACTCTAATCCTATTTTTGAGATCATTTCAAAATATATAAAATACGACCGCACTCCCCTGACGATCCCGCAATGACCTTTGAAGATAATAAACTGTTATTTGGGCGAAAATGAATGTATTCTGACCCAACACATAGCGCGCCAACTCGAAACCTATTTTTGACATCTTTTTAAAATATATAAAATACGACCGCACTCCCCTGACGATCCCGCAATGACCTTCGATGATAAGAAACTGTTATCTGGGCAAATATGAATGTATTCTGACCCACCACAAAGCGCGCCAACTCGAAACCTATTTTTGACATCATTTCAAAATATATAAAATTCGACCGTACTCCCCTGACGACCCGGCATAGACCTCCGATATTGAGAAATTGTTTTTGGGGCAAAATTAAATCTATTCTGACCCACCTTAAAGCGCGCCGACTCTAATCCTATTTTTGAGATCATTTCAAAATATATAAAATACGACCGTACTCCCGTGACGATCCCGCAATGACCTCCGATGATGAGAAACTGTTATTTGGGCAAAAATGAATGAATTCTGACCCACCACAAAGCTCTCCAACTCAAAACCTATTTTTGACATCATTTCAAAATATATAAAATTCGACCGTACTCCCCTGACGACCCGGCATAGACCTCCGATATTGAGAAATTGTTTTTGGGGCAAAATTAAATCTATTCTGACCCACCTTAAAGCGCGCCGACTCTAATTCTATTTTTGAGATCATTTCAAAATATATAAAATACGACCGCACTCCTCTGACGATCCCGCAATGACCTTTGAAGATAAGAAACTGTTATTTGGGCGAAAATGAATGAATTCTGAACCACCACAAAGCTCGCCAACTCAAAACCTATTTTTGACATCATTTCAAAATATATAAAATTCGACCGTACTCCCCTGACGACCCGGCATAGACCTCCGATATTGAGAAATTGTTTTTGGGGCAAAATTAAATCTATTCTGACCCACCTTAAAGCGCGCCGACTCTAATCCTATTTTTGAGATCATTTCAAAATATATAAAATACGACCGCACTCCCCTGACGATCCCGCAATGACCTTTGAAGATAAGAAACTGTTATTTGGGCGAAAATGAATGTATTCTGACCCAACACATAGCGCGCCAACTCGAAACCTATTTTTGACATCTTTTTAAAATATATAAAATACGACCGCACTCCCCTGACGATCCCGCAATGACCTTCGATGATAAGAAACTGTTATCTGGGCAAATATGAATGTATTCTGACCCACCACAAAGCGCGCCAACTCGAAACCTATTTTTGACATCATTTCAAAATATATAAAATTCGACCGTACTCCCCTGACGACCCGGCATAGACCTCCGATATTGAGAAATTGTTTTTGGGGCAAAATTAAATCTATTCTGACCCACCTTAAAGGGCGCCGACTCTAATCCTATTTTTGAGATCATTTCAAAATATATAAAATACGACCGCACTCCCCTGACGATCCCGCAATGACCTTCGATGATGAGAAACTGTTATTTGGGCAAACGTTAATGAATTCTGACCCACCACAAAGCTCGCGAACTCAAAACCTATTTTTGTCATCATTTCAAAATATATAAAATACGATCGCACTCCCCTGACGATCCCACAATGCCCTTTGATGATATGAAACTGATATTTGGGCAAAAATAAATGTATTCTGGTTTATTACAAAGCGCGCCACCCCGAAACCTATTTTTGAGATAATTTCAAAATATATAAAACACGACCACACTCCCCTGACGATCCCGTAATGACCTCCGATGATGAGAAACAGTTATTTGGTCGGAAATAAATGTATTCTGACCGACTACAAAGCTCGCCAACTCGAATCCGATTTTGGAGATCATTTCAAAATATATTAAATTCGACTGCACTCCCTTGACGATCCGGCAATGACCTCCGATGATGAGAAACTGTTATTTGATCGGAAGTAAATCTCAAAGCGCGCCAAGTCGAAACCTATTTTTGACATCATTTCAAAATACATGAAATACGACTGCATTCTGTTGTGTTTAAACAATTTTTCCTCATTACCTCGAGAAAAATCTCCTACAATTTTTTTTTCACCATATTTGGTAAAAAGTTACCTTTTTATGTAAAAGGTAAGTTTCACCAAATTTCGTGAGAAAATAAATGAGAAGGTAGAGCTCATGTTTATTTTTGATATTCTTATCATCTCCTTGTGACCTCAAGTGTAAATGTAAAATGTAAAATATTGATGTGGCAAATTTCTTAATTTTATTGAGAGGTTTTCTCATCTTTACGATTTGAAAGATAAAAATTATTCAAAATATTGATGAAATAAAATAGCTGAATAGAAATTTCAATTGCACTATACCCTACGGGTGTGTATTTTTAACACTACAACCAGAATAAATTCATTTGACTCACAAGATATGAAAGGTGATACCTTGCAAGGAGCAGATAATTAGGTAATTCAGTGCATATTTTATTATCTAAGAACGTATAAGAGCCAATAACTTCATCATTAGTTGAAAAACACTTCGAAGAAAAAACAATCAAAGCAGACAACAATGAGTCACCGTCTGAACGAAAAAAATAATAATATCAATCTTTCAAGTTCACCAAGATTGTGAAGTTTATGATTTGAAATACAATTTAAGTCTATCAACTTATTGAATGACTCAACAGATGAGAATGAAGCTTCTTGTATCAAGTCAAAACAAAAGAAGATATTAGCGGAATGGTAGACAATACTACTAATAATACATTTTTTAAAGAAATATTATGAAATACGTTTTTCCCAATTTTCAACAAATCCTCCGATACGATAGGTATTTCCATCGGCGTCGATTACTATCCAACAGAGAACAGCTACTGCCACCTACCACTGTTGAAATATATCTATTCAATACATATATCAGAAATAAAGATTACCTAAATTTTTTTCTTGCCAAATTTCAAATCCAGTTCTCTGCCGACGGGGGAAAAAATTGTAAATACACATACTCTTTCTCAACTGCTACAACTGCAGCTGCTGCATCTGAATCTGTAAATCCAGCGTGAATAAAGTCGTAGATAAAGTATATTGTGTGAATATTGATAGAATCAATTTTCGTGCTTGAGTGACCTGACACGAACCGTAACTTAACACCTCGTACACTATTTTCAACCCTTGAAGTATTTGCGAATGGGTGAGAATAGACAAAGGTATACAGAACAGAATCTGTTTCAATGACTGGAATGGTTTCCATGTCTTCCTTTTATTATGAAACGCAAATGGTACAATGTTCGCCATCTGTTAGTCGAGTTGACAAGTCATTGGTCAGCCTTGAGTTTAATCAACAATTTGAATAAATGATTATAAGAGAATAATGAATATCTTCATGAGACTAAGGAGGTTAGCTGGTTTCTATAACTGAAAGTGGATAATTGTGTCAAGTTTCAAATAATTATTACTATATTATCTTTTTTGAGGCTAGTAGCGTGATCTGGAAATTAAAATTGAAAGTAGAATATCTGGAGTGTTTAGAGTCCTGCGGTATGTTATCGATTTTATACTTGTTGTATACCACTGGAAGTATTTCTATTACCCAGTAGATGTCGGTGCTAGTACTGAACTCGATGAAAAATGTTTGAATTTGAAAAAATCTGAAAAGTTGAAACGTTTGAAAAGTTGTAAAGAAGAAAAACAAGTTGCAGTCGAGATTTACTTTGGAAAAGATCAATTATTTGTTATTATATTAATAGTCAACAATTTTGTAACCTTGGTTTTGAATGTGTGTCCAAATGAAGGTTAAGATTTTTTTCCCTTTGCAATCTCTCTGAAACAAGAAGTGTGAGAGGGAATAGAGGGAAGGGAGTATGGTGGTAAGAGGGATAAGAGAGGTAAGAGCAAAGGATGGGAGGAGATAGGGCTGGAGAGGAAGATAATAGGAGATGAGGAGATGAGTTGAGGAGGATAGGGGAGGGGGAGGTAGGAGTAGAGGATGGGAGAAGGAGTTTAGTAGAGTAGGAGAGGAGGGGAGGAGGGGAGGAGGGGAGGAGGGGAGGAGGGGATGAGGAGAGGAGGAGGAGAGGAGGGGGAAGGGAAGGAGGGAAGAAGGAGAGGGAAAGGGGAGGAGGGTAGGAGGAGGGGAGGATGGGGGAGAGGAAGAGAGGAGGAGAGGGGGAGAGGGGGAGAGGGGGAGAGGGGGAGAGGGGGAGAGGGGGAGAGGAGGAGAGGGGGAGAGGAGGAGAGGAGGAGAGGAGGAGAGGAGGAGAGGAGGAGATGAGGAGAGGAGGAGATGAGGAGATGAGGAGATGAGGAGATGAGGAGATGAGGAGATGAGGAGATGAGGAGATGAGGAGATGAGGAGATGAGGAGATGAGGAGATGAGGAGATGAGGAGATGAGGAGAGGAGGAGATGAGGAGATGAGGAGATGAGGAGATGAGGAGATGAGGAGATGAGGAGATGAGGAGATTAGGAGATGAGGAGATGAGGAGATGAGGAGATGAGGAGATGAGGAGATGAGGAGATGAGGAGATGAAGAGATGAGGAGATGAGGAGATGAGGAGAGGAGGAGATGAGGAGAGGACGAGATGAGGAGAGGAGGAGAGGAGGAGATGAGGAGAGGAAGAGAGGAGGAGATGAGGAGATGAGGAGATGAGGAGATGAGGAGATGAGGAGACGAGGAGACGAGGAGACGAGGAGAGGAGGAGAGGAGGCGAGGAGGCGAGGAGGAGAGGAGGAGAGGAGGAGAGGAGGAGAGGAGGAGAGGAGGAGAGGAGTAGAGGAGTAGAGGAGTAGAGGAGTAGAGGAGTAGAGGAGTAGAGGAGTAGAGGAGTAGAGGAGGAGAGGAGGAGAGGAGGAGCGGAGGAGAGGAGGAGCGGAGGAGAGGAGGAGAGGAGGAGAGGAGGAGAGGAGGAGAGGAGGAGAGGAGGAGAGGAGGAGAGGAGGAGAGGAGGAGAGGAGGAGAGGAGGAGAGGATGAGAGGATGAGAGGAGGAGAGGATGAGAGGAGGAGAGGAGGAGAGGAGGAGAGGAGGAGAGGAGGAGAGGAGGAGAGG
Organism: Chrysolina americana; assembly: GCA_958502065.1. Classification (NCBI taxonomy): domain Eukaryota; kingdom Metazoa; phylum Arthropoda; class Insecta; order Coleoptera; family Chrysomelidae; genus Chrysolina; species Chrysolina americana. Next base: position 2,203,936 of record OY293417.1, on the reverse strand, counting down.
AGGAGAGGATGAGAGGAGGAGAGGAGGAGAGGAGGAGAGGAGGAGAGGAGGAGAGGAGGAGAGGAGGAGAGGAGGAGAGGAGGAGAGGAGGAGAGGAGGAGAGGAGGAGAGGAGGAGAGGAGGAGAGGAGGAGAGGAGGAGAGGAGGAGAGGAGGAGAGGAGGAGAGGAGGAGAGGAGGAGAGGAGGAGAGGAGGAGAGGAGGAGAGGAGGAGAGGAGGAGAGGAGGAGAGGAGGAGAGGAGGAGAGGAGGAGAGGAGGAGAGGAGGAGAGGAGGAGAGGAGGAGAGGAGGAGAGGGGTAGAAAGAAAAGAGAGGAAAGATGGGAATGACGAAGAAGCCTCGAATATTCTGAAAATGATTCCATATATTCTTTGGTTGTTTTTGTGCATGAATATTTGTCCATTGCCATTTTTTTATATCACAAAGGCAGGATTATAGAAGTTTTCCCGAGAGATTCATGTTTCAATACACAAATATGTGAAAACCGACAAAAAGAGTTTTACAAAATTTAACCGGTTTTTATCAAAATGCTACAATCCGTCAAAATGTTTTCACCCATCAAAATCCGTTTGGTTACAAAAATATGCCATTCTGTTGGATATAAAAGTCAATAAGGTATGCTTTAGCGTATTTATTGATTGAAAATTTAAACTATTGCTCGAAATATTAAGTTATTTTGTTGAGTTTGATTTTTAATCTCGATCTCATACTATTATGTTGCTCAAAAGACTGACTGACTACTGGCTAATCTAAATTATCTAAACAGCCATATCAGAAGGGAAAAATTGTATATTTCAGTTTTCGACTTGACCTTCGAACTACATTCTCGAGATAGTGACAATTGTTCCGATGATCATAAGAGATATACTTCATAGGTGACATGGATATATCGAAGATCAAGACTGATAGTGAAATAAAAAAGTACGTATTTCAAGTGCAAAATCTAGGTTTCGAATGACAGATAAAGATGAGACATCGTGATTGATTCAGTGCTTGCACTGATGCTGATTGTGACAGGACCGTATTGTCAAGAGCAAATGAGATAACATTGTTATGATGGAGCAAAATGATCCAAAAGAACTATTTTTGACCAAAATAGATGAATGAAACAAATATTTTAGAGTATAAATGTAATTTCTGTCAAGTTGGGAAAAGTTCGAGATGAGCATGTTATGAGTGAAAAAAATACGGTCATCGAAAATAGAGACATACATGGTGACACAGGTGTTCCTGCAAGATCCATTAGTGGTTTTCTATCCCTGATGATAGAGTTCCGACAATGATGCACATTCTAGAAAAAATTCAATTTATATACAGGATTTCTGTGCTATTTTTTGGGAGGAAAAACTCTCAATTTCATTAAATAATCCTTTCCAACAACAGGATGAGTAACGTGGCGACTAATGTTCGCCACCGTATCACAGAAAATTTAAAAAAAGTACTTTCATATCCTTGCAGTTTCGTATCCTGTTTCATGTAAGTCCCAACTGCAGATGTTGAACGATATCTGAAAAATCTTCTCTTCATGTGATACTGAAGAATAAATCTACAAGAATGAAGTATGGAAGTCGCACAGGTCAAAGAAAAATACCTCTTCTACAACGATTTGAATTAAATTGATCTAAAAATTCCCACACTATGGTATTCGAATTCACCTCTTCTGGAAAGATCTTCGCGAAGAAAATGTGTATACATTTCCCAATTCAGCACATTGTCGAAAAAATAGGGTCCAATGGCGTGATTCCCAATTAAGATCCTCAACAAACATTGAGCTACCATCCTTGGGCTCTAGTCAGAGTGCTTTCAGCAGTTTCTATAGATTACTCAGTGCCTATTTTTTTTGGAGGTCCTGGAGTTATTGTACAGGAAGCATTACAAAGTGTGTTCAAATCGTAAAACTTTCCCAGCTGCTGGGCCTGACAAAACTCCTATGCTATAGAAAATTTGCCATTGTTCTGCCATTTTCGAATCACAATCACAGTGTCTGATTTTGATAAGAGATCACTTGATTCGAAATTGAAATTTCAATGTATTATCAATTCGATAAGGAATTAATTTCTCCAATTAGTTATTCGAATAACTCAGTTGATCGTGTCCTACAGCCGTAGAGATGGGCTCTAAAAAAAATAAACGGTCGCGAAAAGATGTCGGTCAGACTATTGATCCGATGTCAGTTACATGGCTAGACAAGCACGACAAAACTGTGTCCAGGATATGGGACAAAATTCCAAATAGTGTCCGGCAGATTATTGTCACTTTGGTGACGTTTGCTGTTGGAATATCTGTCAAAGGTGAGTCCATCAATCTTGCTGAAAAAGTTTTATACAATATTCCTTTGTTCACCACATTGGATTTCTTCAAATTATAATAGATTGCATCTGGCATATTTACAATATCAAAGAAAAAAATTGGCCTTGGCCCCATCAAAAAACACTTGAAGAAGACACTGTCATAAATGGGTTGTTTATACACAATAATTAGATGTCCTCAGATGAGGACAATAATTAGATGTCCTCAGATGAGGACAATAATACCACTATTATGATAAGGATTATAATTGAGAGAAAATGTACGCAATGATTTGAATCACACGATTCCTGGACAATGGATAGTCCAACGGGGACCAATTGAATGGCCACCTCGGTAACCCGACTTAAGTCGTTTAGTTTTTATGGGGACACATAAAAACTTTGCTCGCTAAATACCACCAGACACATTAGAAGAGTTGCAAATGCTCCAGAATGTACGACAACGGTTTGAAAATAACTTGTACCATTGTATACATATTGGCGGACAGCAAATCGAGCATTTTCTTGACTATCACAGTTGCATTTTTCGTCAGACATGATTGGAGTTTCAACGCTCCATATTTTCTAAAAGACTGAATCGATTTTCAAAAACTACAGAGCACTATATAGGGAATGACAAGCCTATTCTAATGAAGCATCACTTAACCCCCATTTTCATTTAAAAATTTTTTGAGTTGAAGGTTTATCTATGCTTTTTGCGTCAAAATGTGCCCCCTGACAGAAAATCTTGTCGTGATTTTGGGTTTTTCCAAAAAATCTTTTCCCACTCTGTAATCCCTTGCGGTTCGTTTTCGATTGGCCACCCTGTATACATTTTCTTCGTTATCCCACATGTGTTCTTCTTTCTCTTCTAAAACTGTCAGGAACTTTCCCGAATTTCTAGATGGATTGGCAACTCTTTTTGGAACACATCGAGAGATGAAAAATTATATTTTTATAAAGTTCTATCCTTCTTGCAAGCATTTTTCAACTCGGGAATCACAGCTCATATGAGGATCGAAATATCTTTTTCACGAATTTTCTGTTTTTATTCCAGGAGACTGGCTCAGTGTTTTCGTCCATGCTGGAAAACAATTTGGATACATAGAACAACAAAACAAATTTGTCATCAACGGTACTTCCAAAAAATGGTCGGAACTGACAATGGAGGATTTGTACATGAAAGATTTGGGATTTTTCGTGCTCATGTCCTGTTCCACATCGTATGCCCTTTATTTTGCAATGGGAGGATTTCTACATGTAAGTTGATGAAAACCAAGAAAATTTAATTCAGTGTTTTTGATTGAATGGAAAGTCATATGAACCAAATTTTCATGATTATTATATAAGCTATAGCTTTCTTAGTAACAAAGTGGGTCAAGAACAGATCCTTGGGTTACCCCACCCGTAACCGACGTGTCATGGGCTTTCCATAATTGTTGATGTGGTCTCGATTGTGCTTAGGTTTTCTAGTATCCAAATCCTTTCCCAAGTCTATAGGTGAATTATATCTGCCGAAATTTTCTAGTCAAGAACAACAAAATTGATTTTGTTAATAATAATGGACAGTACAAAAATATGCATGGAATATTCATGATAAGAATTGCAGTTCACTCATCTGTCAGCAGTTCCTCTGGACCACCGGAGATAAATGAAAATATTTTCCCAACAACAAGAAAGTGACAATACTCTTTACATAAATACAGGGTTTTCCAGGACAAGCGTTCATTAGGTGTATTGAATATGAAAAGTTATTTTATTGTCTATGACCTCATACTATGCTTTGTGAACAAGTATATAATTCTCCATACAATAAATTAGTTTTTTGACTGATTCATTGTCACGCAAATTCTTTCCCATTAAACGCTCATTTAGGTCGCGAAAAGTTATTTTCTTCAACATCCTATCAACTGCAAATTCTCATTCAATCAATCCCAGTACATATGTACTGAATAATATTAATGATGTATTGTTTGATCAGCGATTTATATCAATAATCGACCTTTCTTGATCATTGTTCTCATATTCGTAATTGATTTGAGTTTTCCCACGTCTAAATATACCCAGCTCATTTTTTCATTCCTAATCTCAATCGTCGAAAATAATACGTGCATTGCACTGTTTGGAACCTCTAATATACAGAAGCTTGATCCCAACACCAAACTATTTTTTTTTCACAGTTTGATTCCTATCCTCCTGAAGATGGTCACTCGGTGATTGAAACACGTCGGAAGGTGTCCAGCATATTCATGGGAACTTATGATAATTTTTTGAAGTGCAGTGGTTGACATAGTGTACCACTGAGAATTTCCGCTTTATGCACTGTGGTACAAAAAGTAATACCACTATTGCCATCTAGCCAATGTCTGAGCAACCTGTCCTTTCCAGTATTTGGTTCTTCTTCTCTCCAGCAGGTAGCGAAAAATGATATTCGTAAACATTTTCTTTTATTTTTGGGGGAAAATGATCCCTCCCAACTCAAGATGATCTTTTGAACTCGGTTCAGAATACTGAAATTAGAATATTTCGGAAAATTCAAGTTGATAGGCAATGAATAAAGATTGCTCTAAAAAGTCCTAAGGGGTTGACCCCTAAAAATCGTGAAAAATAAAAAATCATCAAATAAACTTGAAAGTCGCACTATATACGCAAAATTTCATGCATATTCCAAAAATATCTAATTCATAAATGTTCAAATTCAAGGTTTATCAAAAAAAAGGAATGAGACATCGAAAATTCCTTGGCCATATCGAAATAGCGCAGTGGCTGTAAAAAGCCTATGAAATGTTAATTCAATCACGAATCGTCTTAATATTCAGTGTAAGTGTTCAAAAAAGATTGCATTTTATGAATTGAAGTAGCAAAACATAATGAAAAATGTTTTTGGGGGGGAAAAGATCCCTCTCAACTCAAGATGAAATTTTCAAATCGAGAACGGTTGAAAATACAGCAATTCTGCGAACGTCAATCGATTCAAAATGATAAAATTTGTACAGACTGTGAATATCGAGTCAATCGATGATAAAAAAAATTACTCGATAAATCGCAAAAAGTCCAAAGGGGTAGACCCCTAAAAATCGTGGAAAATACATAATTATCAGATCCACTTGAATTTCACATTATATACGTAAAATTTCATGCTGAATCTGAAAATATATGATTTGTATATGCTCAGATACAAGGTTTGGCATATAAAAGGAATAAAACGTCAGAAATTCCACAATTGACTTGTTTCAACTCCAGATGAACTTTTCAACTGGAGAACGGTTAAAGATAGAGCACTTCTGTGAACACCAATCGATTCAGAATGATGAAATTTGTATATTTTGTTATGTTTGAAATGAAAATATCGTCAATTAACATTTTTGAATGAAAACATTATCAAATTTTCGAAAATATTCAACTCAAAATTGCAGAGGCTGCGTAAAAATCCTATAAAATCTTTAATTGACTCGGAATCATTTTATTTGCTGAGCATATAGAAAAAAGATTGAATTTTATGGAAATGAATGGAAAAATTACGAAAAATCAAATTTGGCGGGAAATTATCACTCTCAACTTAAGTACGGTTGAATATAGATCAGTTCTGCGAACGCCAATCAATTCAGAATTGTTAAAATCTTGAGTCTTTTTCATATTTTGATATGGTTTGAAAATGTATCGTAGCTGATCGCAGTTGTCGTTTGAGGATAAGCTTCGATGATGTGATTGAGAGGCAGTTATTAGATATTATTATGCTGACTATGATGAAATCATTGAAATCCTTACCATCAGATGGTGAATCGGTCATAGATGATTCTGGAATTAAAGAAATAAACCCACAATGGGAGTGAATCTGTTGAATTAGTGGTAGAATTTACGTCTCTCAATCTTGAATAGTCTCATAACTTCACCAATTCAACTGATGTTCCCAATTCTTTTTGAACATTTCGTCTTTTATTTAACTACACCCCTTCAAGCAACCCCCAGAAGTCTCCAACTCGTGAGAACTAATTTCGTGAAATTTAAGTTGATAGGTAATAAAAAAAATAACTCGAAAAAAGTCCTAAGGGGTTGACGCTCAAAAATCGTGAAAAATACAAAATCATCAAACCAACTTGAAAGTCGCACTATATACGCAAAATGTCATGATGATTCCGAAAACATATTTACTATAGAAGCTCAGATACAAGGTTTGGCAGAAAAAAGAAATAATACGTCGAAAATTCAGATGGAAATGGCGGAGGTGCCGTAAAATGCGTATAGAATCTTCAGTTAATCGGGAATGGACTTAATTTTCAGTCTACACGTCCATAAAAGATTTCAGGTTACGAATGAAAGGAAAAATTCAAGAATTGTTTTAGGGGAAATCATCCCTCCTAACTCTAGATGAACTTTTCAACTCGATCGGTTGAGTATAAAGCATTTACATGCCTTTTTTCGTGAATTTGTTGAAAGTATTGTGAATAAGGCCTTCACAAATGAAAAAATGTTGAATGAGCAATATCGACACAAAACAAATGTTTGTAGATCAACATCAGCGAATTTTGCGTGGTGAGATATTAATCACTTAGTTCTCTTGTACCTTACGATGCACATTTGAATTTGGTTGGTGTAGTTCACCGGTTAGTAAACATTCTCGAAGCGCCTGATCTAAAAAGTTCTATTATCTTAATCAACCCAGTCCACCCCTGTTGGTGTATATGCTTAGCGCGAAAAAAGAAGTCTTAAAAGTTTACGACAGACCTTTCTTGTCCTTTCTAGCGACACATGTTTATATGTAATCGTAAAAAGGCAATTGGCACCTTTTCTACTGTGTGTTTTATTCCATTCATTCGTGCGGAAATTTTTAGAGGCTCAGAGGGGAGCTTTTGAAATTTTATTTTTCATTTGTTTCCCGATCACTAGCAGGAGATTGGGGTCGTTGGAATATGCTTGCGATGAGAAATGAAATCCATACACGCAGGAATTTTTTTGGTTTTATAGTCTGGGGTCTTTGATTGATACTTTAGTATCTTGAACGAAGACTGAAAAATTATCCAAGGTTTCTAGGAGCGTGAGGAAAATTATATCTTGTGTCTTGATTTACAGATGTTTAACTAAAAAAATTGGTCACAAGGGGATGAACATTTACCGTTTTGGAATAACTGTATGGGTAGGAATTTATTACTTCATTTTCAATAAAATACAAAAATAGCCGCTAGATGAACACAGGAATTTGTATTATCATAAAATACATGCAGTATTGAATTATTCAAATTGTTCTTATGAGGAAAATTTTATAGGGCGGGTTAAATAGAACTAGTTCACCAACATTTAAAATAAACACTTATAGGCATTAAATTTTGCGTATATACTGCGAATTTCAGATGAATCTGATAATTTCGCACTCTTCATGATCTTAAGGGGTCTACCCATTAGGACTTCTTTTGAGTAATCTTTTTTTTGCCTATCACCTTGAAGTTCACGAAATACACTCATTTGAACATAGTGAAACGATTGGCGTTCGCAAAATTGCTCCAATTTCAACCGTTCTTGAGTTGAAAACTTCATTCATTCATACTTCAATTTGTGAATCGCAATGTTTTTTGAACATGTACAACAGATGATAAGACAATTCCCGAATAATTGAAGATTTTCTAGGCTTTTTACGTCACCTTCGGAATTTCAATCTGGCACGGGAATCTTGAACGTCTTTTTTCTTCTTTTCTGCCAAACCTTGTATCTGAGCATCTATAAAGCATATTTTTTTGAAATCTCCATGAAATTTTGCGTATATAGTGCAACTTTCGAGTTGATCTAGCGCTTTAATATTATTCACGAATTTTAGGGTTGTACCCCTTAGGACTTTTTTCTAGTAATCTTTTTTTCATGTCTATTAACTTGAAGTTGACGAAATATAGCAATTTCATCATTCTGAATCGATTGGCGTTCGCAGAATTGCCCTATTTCCAATCGTTCTCGAGTTGAAAAGTTCATCCTGAGTTGATAGAGATCAGTTCCCCTCAAAAACATTTTTTTGCTACTTCCATATGTCACATGCAATCTTTTTTGGAAGTGTACACCGAGTATGAAGTTGATTTCCAATCAATTGAAGATTTCATAGGATTTTCATGGCACCTCCGCAATTTTTATTTTGCTTGACAACTTTCGACGTCATATGTCTGTGTTTTTGCTGATTCTTGTATCTGAGCATCTATAAATCATATATTCCTGAAATCTGCATACAATTCAGTGTAAATACTTTCAAGTTAATCTGGTGATTTAGTATATTTCACGATTTTTAAGGACTTTTATCGAGTAATCCTTTTTTTTTCACCGACCCTTTTAGAACACTGCAAGTAAATTCCATCCCTAGTTTGTTCAACTATCAGTGATTTATCATACATATAACTTGCCAATCAGTGGGCCACGTTTCTTCTACTAAGTTTGGCTTGTTGAGGACAGAGTGGTTGACATTTTGCACATCTACTGTTATAAGTGCCCTCCATTTCGTTTTCGTGCTGCCGCATCCACAATCTGCTGCAATGTTTTCATTGCAGTGATAATGCATCCACCCTCCGTGGATCTTTGTTGCTCTGCTCCATATTATTTACCCCCAAATTATAATTGGTGGATACTCGGTTGTATTTGAGTTTATATCACTGAACAAGTAATTGTAAAACGGTTTTTGTATCCCGAGACCTTCCAACCACCCTTGTGACCGAATCCGCCCCTGTCCAATCATCCACTAAATGCCTCTTTTCGTTTTAGTGGTACTACTATGTCCGTCAGAGGGATCGTGCTGAAGAATGGAAATGCCAGCCGAAAAAGTGGCTATCCCCGGAGTTGGAGAGGCACGAAATTATGCTGGGGACATTAACGCTGTTCGTGAATTCCATGGTCGGGGCCATTTTGGCTTGTTATGTGGCCAACGGCGGTTATAGCTACGTTTACTACAATATCGCTGATTACGGATGGGTTTGGTTTTTGTTTCAGATTCCGGTGGTGTACATTTACATGGTGAGTAATGGCAATTGTTGGTTTGTCTTTCCATTAGTGTTGAGTGATTCGGCCGTCAATTTTCCTGGGAAAATTCGCTCCTATCCGGTCTGGGTCGGGCATAGCGACGAAAAAAACGTATTTCAATCAGTCGATCAATTCGTCGGCAACTTTAATAATAGATATTCCCAATAATGCTCGAGGTTAATGGTAAAATACACATGGCTGCAAAAGGGCCATGCACACAAGTTTCGCAAAAAAGTCTTTCTGTAAAAGTTTGTATTGGCCCAGATTTGGTGCTAGAAGTTATTGCAGACAAAGATCCTCGAGACACCATTTCGAAACAAAACAATGAACTAGAACGATTCAGCTACTAGTTCGAGTACATCCTAATGGGATAATCTTCATCAGTATCAGGAAGTTCTATTGCAATTAATTTCTTGAGACTATCAATAAGTGTAAATAAGACATTGATCCACCGCTCCTTTAAAAAAATTAAGCTCTGGAAAAAGTATCTATCAGCTGAGTCTCCTGATGATTCTGAAACCCATCGTTCATACTCCTCAAATTTGTCTCAAGACCTAAAAACAGCGAAACAGAACTATAAATTGAATCTTGCGGGAAGATGTTTCAAGGCCATTTATAGATACTGTAAAACTAAACTCTCGTCGAAAGTTTCTATAACAATGATTCGCAATAATAATGGAACCATATGTGAATCCAATGCTGCAGGTGCTTAAATACTCGCCGATAGTTTCGATAAATCTTTCTCACCAGTTCAAAATGTGTATTTTCCAACTGAAAGAGTAAGAGAAAACAGAAGCCGGGTAATATACTAGCATTTATTTTGAAAAGGCATGATCCGTTCTAGCAAAACCCCTTAGCCATATTTTTGAATAATTTTTTTTACACTCCTGCCTTCCCACTTAATGGCGGTTAGCCTCTGTCTCTCCCATATATAAAAAAGGAGACAAACTCGATTCTGGGAACTACAGACCAATTAGCATTTGTGTCCGTATGTGCGAAAATTATGGAGAGAATAATTGTAGATAACCTCTTACTCTTTTTGCTGGGAAACGATGTAATCCCATCTACCCAACATGGTTTTATTCCTGGAAGATCAACAACGACGAACTTACTCTACTGCTTGGATAAATGGACCAGATTCCTAGACTCCTTGTCACCCGTTGACATATCAAGGCATTTTACAAAGTTTCGCGACCTGAGCTTATCCACAAACTTGAACACTTTGGAATACGAAGTCAACTGCTCAACTGCATTGAAGCATTTCTTTCTGGCAGGGTTCTCAAAGTGAGGGTTGGTTCCAGTCATTCTGGGCTGCATCAAGTCATATCGGAAGTTCCACAAGGTTCGGTTTTGGGACCTACTCTTTTCCTATCTTATATCTCAGATCTGCCCACTGTACTCCACTCAGACCATGCTTTTTCAGTAGATGGAAATCTCCGAACTAGTCATGCTGCTCTTCAGTCTGATATCATTTCCATGCAGAGCTGGTGTGAAACTTGACAAATACCTCTAAATGTCGATGAGTGTTGTGTCATAACAACCTAACATTCGATTTTCTTTTGGACAACAAATCAAATTCCTAAGTACACAACCATAGTGAACTAGGAGTTATCTTCAACAAAAAACTGACTGCTGCTAACCATGTGACAGCACTTGTTGAGAATACTTACAGTCGTACTCATCTACTCAACAAATGTTTTGTCTATCCTGATGAGATACTCTTCAGTAAACTTCGAAACTGAAGCAGGAATCCTTTCGAACAACTGTACGTTAAGAATGCTTTCCAAAAAGAATACTCTACCTCCAGATGTCGTGACAGATCCTAGTCAAACAGTTTCAAGAACCGCTATGACTCTGTGCTACAAACAGCAAACATGTGATATAGTTTGATCATTTTTATTATTAATTTTTCTTTCTTTATTCCATATAATGATCATTATTGCATTTGTAAACTCATAAAATTATATTTTACGGGGTACAATATGCTATGTCTCTGCCCTTGTTGTATTTAAATAAATAAATGAAAAAAAGTGTTTATAAAAAGAAGTATCAAGAAAAATATACCAAGAAAATAATGAATGCTATATAAAATGTAGAATATCTTATTGTGATTGTCGGTGATGACGAAAACTCCCAATAGTTTCTTCCATATGGTACTTAAAACTATGAGTTCTCTTCTCATATTCCATATTTCCGCATTTAATCCCCTAAAAGCATTCGTCATATCGCAGGAAGTTTGCAAACCTATGTGTCTGCATCCCCAAGAGATTTCAAGGGAAACCGAGACCTAACCATCTCAATGAAATCGATAGTTTCAAACTTTACCGCCACGTTTTACCACCTATAAACCCACACTGATGCGAAATGGTGCATTTTATAACACCATCTACTCCCTATATCGTCACTTCTAAATGCATATACAGGGTGTCCTCATACATTGATATGTCCATCTCTATAACTCAGAATTCAGATATTTCTTTTAGTCACCCGTGATGGTTATCAAAATTGAAGATTTCGGTGATAACCTCGTTGAATCCAATAATGTTTCTCTCCTCAAGTCCATTATATCGTAGTGCAGTAGTGCTTTTGCGATCCAGAGATGGCGCTGGATGTGAATCAATACGTAGGTCTTTCCCTACAAGAAAAAAAACAAAAATTCAGCTCTAAAATTTGAAGGGCATCGTGAAGTGGTTTTTGTAGAACTCTTTCCTGAGTATCTAACAAATATAATTCAACGGCAGTAGGGGGCGGTAGGTAGTTGTTCTCTTTTGTTAACTGAACGATATGATCATTTTATCCATTTTTCATTATTAGCAATAGTTTATGACCTGTCGTTTCACAATTCGATCCTCATCAGGCTGGGATATTCGTTTCCAATTGCAACAGATGAACACTTGTTCTCAGATTATTATCTTGAGGAAAATAAGTTCAGTCGATATGTTGTTACGGGTCCAATATTCTTCAATGACATTTCGACAAAAATGACAGTGATATCAATGAATTGGTAATTTGATGGAAGCAAATTGAATACCTATGCATGATTCAAGAGTAACTTCAATCGACTTAGTTGGATTTTCGCCTCTGGATATGTTTTCAGATCATTTAAAGCATATTAACCTCTTCTTCCAGTTTCTTCAGTTTGAACAGTTCTCTTGAGTTGTTTTTATTTTGAAAACTTAACTGAAAGTGAATAAAACAGATATGAACAAAAGCTAATCTAACTACAATTCCCTCATCAAGATAATCTTTATTTCCTCAAACTTTTCTTGAATGGACCTTCCATATTTTTGATAATTTTCCCATAGGAAAACTTTCCGTTCAAAATTAGTCAACGCCTACACCCTATCATTATTGACAGCTTTCAATAGTGACAAGTGAAAGGCCTATATTCTATGGAATGGAGAACACGAGCTCTTGAAAGAAACTTAATGAAAAAAGGTTCATTTTTTTTGTTTTGGTCCAGCACAAGTGAAGAGCATCGCATTTTGCGGATTTTCATAAAGATTTTCTATTTCAATATTGAAGTATTTTTCCTCAGGAGAGATATTCAATCATCAACATTGGTTGGATTTCATTTTAGAAAAAAAAAATATAGATTTTTGATTACTGTTTTCGATATTTTTGAATAGGTGACCCATAATTATTACATTATTGCTTCGTTTATTTTGTGAGTGTAAATCTGTCAAAGGTCATTAGTGTCTATTTGTTCTTCTCTGTAAACTTTCCTTCCTGTTCCACTATTTCCTTATCCCGGTGGTTATGGGCAGTGGAACCATCAGCTCTTCTCACTTTTCTTCTTCAGTTCTTCTTCTTCCGTTATTTCTTTCTCCTGGTGGCTACGGCTTCCGGAACCATCAGTCTTTGTTTTCACTTTTCTTCTTCAATTCTTCTCCTTCCATTATTTTCTTTTATATTGGAACCATCAGCCCTTCTCACTTTTCTTCTCAGTTATTCTTCTTCCATCACTTTTTTATCCTGATAGCTACGGCTGTTGGAACCATCAGCCATTCGCCTCACTTTACTTTTCAAATTGTCTTGTTTACCTCTTTGTAATAAACTAATTTACTTTATTTGCTCCTCTAGTTTTTCTCCCCACCGAGCTCGATTCTGCCCAAGCCCAGTTTTTACTGTTTAAAAGTCTAGCTGAGGCAGATCGAAGTGAATTGCCCATGTTCCAAGTTTAACTTTGAAAGATCGTTGCAATGTCGTGTGAAATATGTGATGAATTTTATTGGAAGAAGTTTTTGTGTTGTTTTCTTTCGATAGAGTTGAAATTACACAAGTTCTTTTATTATGTTTGTAGTAATAATAAAAGTTGGTACATCTGAATAATATTGTAAAACAAAGAAACAAGTTTTTAGTTAGCAAGATAATCATTGTGCCAGTAGTTCAGACTCCGATACCAGTGTTTCAACGTCAAGCTAGGATGTCAGGGGTAGATGCTTTCTCACAAATGAAGTGAAACGATGACAGTGATTCTAGTATAGTCTAGGCGAGTGGGAAATCTTCATAGGGCTAACAAGGTTCAACTAAACAAAGTTAGGTGATCTTTGATAGCTCTGCAAGTGACCTGACTGTCCATTGGGGGCCAGAAAAATCTTGGCATTTGTTGTTGTGATTCAATTGTTGTTAAAAGTCTATATTTTGCGACTTCAAGTCAATAATATTCTTGACACCACGTATGAGTGTGTTTCGGTATCCGTGAGTATTTTCAGAGCTTTCTCTACTAACGAATAGTAATTCAGGCATTATTGAGCACCAGCTTAAATCCATTTCAAAGCGTGTTTTATGTCGTTGACAGTCTGCTTTTTTAGTTCGCAACACAATTCATGAGCTTCTCATCCAATACCCACGAGAATCCTCATTCAAAGACGTCAAATAAAACTTCTGTCAATAAAATCGTGGTAGTAATTGATTTCCATCAGCAAGTCGCAGTAGGTACTAGTCTAGTTAAACTGTCGACAGCGAATGTAAATCAAACTGTTACTTTGATACATGGGAAAATAAACCGTCAATTTCCGGACCATCCCATACATCGCTGTCGTAGCCACAAAATGACTAGTGAGCTATTTATTGTCTGGAAAGCAGTCCTGATATTTCATGATATAAATGAGATCCTGTGAGCGGGATGATTCACAACTTGGCTCTGATAGTCCTGTCAAGGAAATACATACGGTTTTATTTATTTTCATTCTTTCTCTGTAAGCGTGCCATTTGTTAAATTCCGTGGCAGTATACGTTCGTTATGGGAACTGGGTTTTTATGGTTCTGTATGAATTATCCTGGTATTTAGGGTTGGTTTGGACTTTGGCCCCCGAAGTGCTTAGCTGCATAGAAGATAATAATAATGAGAGATTGTATTCATCAATTCTATGAAAACAGATAAACCTTCTCGCTTGTAGATAATCAGCCGGCGGCTGATCAGGAGGGCCGTGATGGTCGTGCGGCAGAGCGCTCGCCTTACGTGGTGGGTTCAAAGCCCAGCACGGTTATCGGTCCCGAATTTTTTCCTTGCTCGCACGAGCTCCTAGGAGCTTCTGAGCGGTTTTTCTCTCTAGAAACCTGGAAGATTCGTTACGAAAAAAAAGTATCGGATGCCATTAAATTCAGCAAACACATAGCAACCCTTCATGTTTTGTTCATATTAACGGTATCAACAGATTCAGGTTGTCGGACTCAAAGGGACAGTACACAACGTAAGAGGCTCAACCCCCACTGAAAATGCATACCTTGCCGATCTTCCAACTGACGAAATTACCAGGAAATTTACTTTCAAGAATTTTTTTCGAACGGAATCATATACCAAGAGTAGATGGAGCATAGAATCCATTCGAGCACTGTGAAAGAATACCATAACATGTTACACAGGCTAGTCCAAAACTCCCAACGGAATTGGAGCAGGAGTCTTTGGGCCTCGCACTAAATATTCCGAACCCATAGGCCAGTTCCACAGTATTTTTCAAGTGAAAATTCACGCCATAGAAACGTGCATTCAATTCAACCTCGACAGAAAATACCGGAAAAAGGAAATCGCAATCCTCTCCGATAGTAAAGCAGCTATCAAAGCGTTGAGCTCATATAACATCAACTGAAAGATAGTCTGGGAATGCCTAGACAAACTTAATGATCTAGGCAGGAACAACAAGGTGATTCTACTCTGGGTGCCGGGGCACGTCGGAGTGGAGGGCAATGAACAAGCAGATACCCTGTCACGAAAAGGGCATCAACGCCACTGATCAGGCCAGAACCATTCTGCTGACTTGGAAAATTTTACTTTCAAGAAAAACTCAATGAAACAGAAGGAGCAATGAGAGCAATATACTGGCAAAGACTTACAGGGCTAAGGCAGGCCAAAGATCTCCTCGGCAACTCCAACCGAGCAAGATTGAAGACACTGATTAACCTCAGCAAAACTAGTCTAAAGATAATAACGGGATTTCTGACAAGACACTGCAGACTGAAAGAACACCCAAGGAAGATAGGCTTAGAGGTGGACAGCACCTGCAGATTCTTTGGGGAACATCCAGAAACACCACACCATATATTGATGGAGTGTTATGCTGTACATCACAAGAGATTGAATATACTGGGATCACACCAGCTGACCGTGGAAAAAATACGATGAATAGACTTCCTCAAAATCCTCAAATTCTTCAAGGAATTAGGGCTTGGGGGGCTGCTGTAAATGAGAACACCTTAAAATAGCAGAAGAAGATGGGACATAATAGATCTAATCAGATCGCAGCGCATCAGTCACCATCCATACCTACCAATAACAATACCAATCAACAGATTTCGTGAAAAATTATGAAGCCTTATCTCTCACTTAGTAAAACCTATAAAGACATACAAATAATAGTAACTATCTACACTACAGGACCGTCTTATACAGTGCACACTGTTGCAGCGTTGTTCGAAGCTTTCCCATATATAATGAACAAAACTGGCCCCAAAACGGATCCCTGGGTTACACCGTTAAAATCAAGATGAACCAGTATTGAAATAAACAGCATGACATCGATTTGTCACATAAGATTTAAACAGCGAAAGTGCAATTTCTCTCATGCCATCATGGTTTAGCTTCTGCAGCAGAATGTCATGGGCTACACAGTCAAATTGGATTACATAATCTACCATTTTCCATAATTCGGTCAAAGGTTTTGACAGATCACATATTTATGGTGATAGGTATATGATGCTGCTGTGTCGAATTGTCACTAAAAAAAATATTTATTTTGAAATACTTCGTTAGTCTCTGCTTCAAAATTTCTTTAGTTATTTTGGAGAACATAAAAATTATGGAAATAGGATGATAATTTTCAATGAGCTATATATCTTCTTTTCTGTATAGAAGGATAACCTTCGAGAATTTCAGAATGTCTGGAAATTTTCCTGTACTTAGAATTAGTTTTATCAGGTTTTATAATTATATCCGATGATTATTTCCGATTCTACTATTGAAGTCATAGACATCAACAAATGCATAATTTTTCAAAGGATCAATGGTATTCATACCTTAATGTTGGGTAATTGGAAGCAAAAAAAAGAAGAGGAAGGTACTGGAAGAGTTTCTGTGAAGTTGAGTACATCATTTTATGATAAATTCAGCAACTTGGAGAAAATCATTAAAATCATTAGTAGTATAATATACTTTGACTTATTTCTTCAAAAATGTATCATTTGTCAGCTAGCTTCAGACTTGTTCGAGGCAGAACAAACATAATTGTTTACATTCAGGTTTTCTTGCAGTTTTGACTTCTTCCATATACTTTTTTTCAATGAATTTAATACCCTCATATCGTCTGGGTTTTTAATCACATCAAAAATCTATTTGATATTTGACGATACAGATCTTTTGCCTTACAGCTCATCATAGAACCAATATATGTTAGCGAGTTTATACAGGGTGTCATCTAACTTCTTTCATGGGGCCGTTTCATAAGGAATCAGAGTGGTTACTTAAAAAAAAATTAAAAAAAATTATTTGGTTTTCAGAATTCGTTGAACTGCTGTCTGCCAAACCTAAGCTTTCTGGATCAACACTGTCTTCTCACGGCTCTGATTTAGTCGGCAAATTTTGGAAACCGAATAAATTTTTCCAAGATTATTCTTGTATAATTTGTCCACCAAATTAACAATATCATGTAAACAAACAATAATGTTTAATATCATCGTTATTGGACAGTATATTGATCTTTTTTCTCTCTGGAAACCTGGAAGATTCGTTACAAAAAATAAAAAATCCTGAAACCCTTATACATTTTTTTAAAAGCTTTTATTTAACGTTTGCATGCCAGATCAATGGAATCACTACTGTTTTCATTATGAGCTTGAAATCTAGTCCTTGTCCAGAGCTTGTAAGCCTTGAACTTCAGCATGCTCAGAAAAGCTAGAGCGAGAAATAATGTTCCAGCATAAAATATTCCTAATCGTGATCGAAGTTTCCAGCAGGAACAGCCTGCATACCAAACATCCTCCGGAGTTGATAAAAACGGTTTACAGGTTTTTTATTACAAGTGCACGATATTCTCATAAAAATTAGTACAACCTTTCGGGTCTAAAAATGGCAAAACGGATGTATAAACTGAAATATGTGCAGCTACCGAGTGGCATCTAACATCCAGCCATTCAGGCACTCAACGGGAATTTTAATGTCGGAAACGTGCAAATTTTCTCTAATGTACCATCCTGGGGTATGTGGTTAATTCATAGCTTGACAGCGAGCCCATTCAATGCAAGTGAAGGGTGTTCGAGCTACTTTGTGTTTCTGTGAAGAGAGAGGGTGAGCTCATACAGGAATTTAATTTCAAATAATGGAAATTATACATCATGATAACTGTTGAAGGCAGTCGACTCCGTAAACCATGGCATACTGCGGCAAAAACTTGAATTATATTGTTTCAGATGCAATATCGTACTGTACTTTGAATCATATTCATCAGACACACTGCAGACGGTATCCTTCAATGCCATAACATCTAGGGAAATGGATATTACATGCGGAGTGCCACAAGGTACTGTTTTCGGCCCATTGCTCTTTTTCATAAATGGATCAGCAAGGGTTAATGGTAATGGTGAATATGAATTAGATCTATTGTGTCCCATCTTCTTCTGCTATTTCAAGGTGTTCTCGTTTACAGCAGCCCCTCAAGCCCCAATTTCTTGAGGAATTTAAGGATTTTGAGGGGCTATTCGTGGTATTTCTCCCACAGTCAGCTGGTGTGATCCCAGTATATTCAATCTTTTGTGATGTACAGCATAACACTCCATCAGTATATGGTGTGGTGTTTCTGGATGTTCCCCACAGAATCTGCAGGTGCTGTCCTCCTCTGAGCCTAGCTTCCTTAGGTGTTCTTTGAGTCTGCAGTGCCCCGTAAGAAATCCCGTGATGTCTTTAGACTAGTTTTGCTGAGGTTAATCAGTGTCTTCGATCTTGCTCGGTTGAAGTTGCCGAGGAGATCTTTGGCCAGCCTTAGCCCTGGAAGTGTTCGCCAGTATGTTGCTCTCATTGCTTCCTCAGTTTCATTGAGTTCGTCTTGGAAGTAAGATTTTCCAAGTCCACGAAATGATTCTGGCCCGATCAGTGGCGTTGATGCCCCTTTTCATGCCAGGGTATCTGCTTGTTCATTGCCCTCCACTCCGACGTGTCCCGGCACCCAGAGGAGGATCACCTTGTTGTTCCTGCCTAGATCAGTAAGTTTGTCTAGGCATTCCCAAACCATCTTTGAGTTGATGTTTTATGAGTTCAACGCTTTGATGGCTGCTTGACTATCGGAGAGGATTGCGATTTCCTTGTTCCGGTACTTCCTGTCGAGGTTGAACTGAATGCACCTTTCTATGGCATGAATTTCCGCTTGAAAAATACTGGGAAACTGGCCCATGTGTTCGGAGTATTTGGTGCGAGGCCCAAAGACCCGTCCGAGCACCATGTTATGGTATTCTTTCACAGTGCTCGAAAGGATTCTATACTTTATCCACTCTCGGTATTTAATTCCGTCCAAAAGAACTTCTCTGTATACCCGGTATGCATGCTGCCCGGGGTGTAATGGCACCCTCTTCAGTATCTCGGTTCTAATGTAGTTATCTACCATCTCCTCCAGTGTCTTCAGTAAGAAGGATGAGAGACAGATTGTTCTGAATGATTTCGGGAGGGTAGGGCCCTTCTTTCCTACTTTCGGATAGAGGTTACCCGTGCTCTCCTCCAGTTGCTCGGTATGTACCCGAGCGCCAGACTAAATCTAGTTGCTTTAATAATAAATAGCAGTAGTTCCGTTTGTCCTTTTTGTAAAAGGGCAGGAAATATACCGTCAATTCTGGGTTAGATCAAGAAACTCTTTTCTGATTGCATTTATGAAGGTGTTTTTTTTATATTGATAATGTCGATATGAGTGGCCGACAAATATTCTCAAATTGCGAGATGCTCTTGTGGGACGCAAACTTTGCCATCGGTGAATAAGGCCCTTTTCCTTGATACATAAATATCTATTTCAAAACTGCTTTTATGGAGATATTCATATATTCTGTTTCGAGTTTGTTACATTGTAAGAATAATTTATATGTTTTTATGACATAAACTTTCTATTTAAAGCCATCAAGTAATATTCCACTCCAAAATTTGAGGTTCGTTTGAGAGGAAACTCTCAACGTCCAACAATTTCGACCGTATATCCTCCAAATTGCCGACATGAAACACTAAAAGAAACTAATAAAGCACTGAGCCGAGATGTATAATTTTTTTAATTATACAGTAATTTAGGATATTCACCAAGGTAATTGGCCGTATATCAGAGTTTTTAATTTACTGCGAAGTGCCGGTAAAACCATCCCGTTTTCCGCCGACATTCTGGAATTCATTTAGGGAATTATTGCTACGAGTAATGATCTCGCTAACACGTTTCGGTTATTTATTGAAATAAACCGAGAGTTTTTAATGGGGTCTCCAGTTACTACCGTCATCTCTTGGTGTTACGAATTTACTGAGTACCTGAGTTAACTGAATTATCACGGCAAATAATAATAATAGCCGTGCTATACCCGCACAGGCTATGCCTTTGGGTACACTCAACGAGTGTTTATTATTATTATTAGTGGAATGCTAGTCCTAGTCAGCTCCGACGATCTATACAGCGTGTCAATTTGAAAACTTCCCACCCTTAATATCTCCCTCTCAGTAAATAATATAAGGAATCGAAGAAACAGCTCTATTTTATTTTCAAGGGGATATTTTCAAGGAATATTTGTAGCCCTCGTGGTTCAACCCCCTGGGAGGGGTAGATGTTACCCTTAGAGTCTTATATGGGAAGGGGGGTCAAGTGGCACATCATTCCGATTTGATAATTCGGGTTGCTTCAATATCGAATTTTACATTATTTGATTCCAATCCTCTGTGAATCTTTCAAAAAAGCAAAATAAAATGAAAACTTTCGAAAATTCAATCGTACAAACAAATTTTTGACGTTTTATTCCTTTTTTTATGCTCAACCTTGTGTCTGAGCAAATACAAATCACATATCATAGGAATCAGCATGAAATTTTGCGTATAAAGTGTGAATTGTAAGTGAATCTGAGGATTTTGTATTTTTCATGATTTTAAGGGGTCTACCCCTTTGGATTTTTCCGAATGTTTTTTTTCTACAATTGACTTGAAATTCTTAGAGTACACTAACTTCATCATTCTGAATCGATTGGCGTTCGCAGAATTGCTCTATCTTCAACCGTTCTCGAGTTGAATTTAAAAACGCAAAATGAACTAAAAACTTTTGAAAATTAAATCGTACAAAAGAACTTTTGACGTTTTATTCCTTTTTTATGCTAAACCTTGTATCTGGGCAAATACAACTCATATATCTTCGGAATCAGCATGAAAATTTGCGTATATAGTGTGAATTGTAAGTGAATCTAGGGATTCTGTATTTTTCATGATTCTAAGGGGTCTGCCCCTTTGGATTTTTTCCGAATGTTTTTTTCTCCGATTGACTTGAAATTCTTAGAGTATACTAACTTCATCATTCTGAATCGATTGGCGTTCGCAGAATTGATCTATCTTCAACCGTTCTCGAGTTAAAAAGTTCATATGGAGTTAAGAATTGCAATTTTCTACCTTTTTTTAACACGGTATCAGCTCTTGGAGATAAATTTTAGGGGACGAGACGATTAATTTTCGAAAATTCTAGTTGCTTTAATATCGAATATTGCATTATTTCATTGAAACCGTCTGTGAATATTTAAAAAGAGCAAAATAAAAAAAAACCTTTTGAAAATTCAATCGTACAAAGGAATTTTTGACGTTTTATTCCTTTTTTTATGCTGAACCTTGTATCTGAGCTTGAAAAATCATATATCTTTGGAATATTTTTCATGACTTTTAATATTGGATATTTTCCGAATGATAATTTTTTCTCCGATCGACTTGAAATTCACTAAGCATACTGACTTCATCATTCTAAATCGTTTGGAGTTTGCATAATTGATCTATCTTCAACCGTTGTCGAATTGGCAAATTCATCTGGAGTTGAGAGTTTTAATTTTCTGCATTTTTTTATGTTAACTCGGTATCAGCTCGCCGAGATACATTTGGGGGGACGTGGTGATATTTAGGAAAAATTTAAATTTTCAAAAATTCGGTGTCTTCAATATCAAATATTTTCAATTAGTTTTCACCAATAGATGATGGTTCAAGATCGCAATTTCTTCATAAATTAATCGACAATAAATTTTTTTCAAATGTATAAGACTTATACTCACTTCGTCAATAAGACTTACTCTTTGGAAAATAAAGCATATTAATTATTATTTAAAAAAAAAACATCAACAGGTAGTGTATGTCTCTTTTCCATTGAAACACCCTGTACAAGCCTCTCTGTGTCAGCGTTAACAATGAGCCCGATACTATTTACACAATATTCCATGAAGTGAATCGAAACTTTTGAAAACATCGCACCGATACTTCTTTGACGAGCACAACCTCGTAACCATTTTTCATAAATAGTAGGCTTTCACGAAAGCTCTCACACGACCAAATCGGATCGTATCGTGAAGCTCTTTCAAAAGATTGTGATCGACGCCTGCCAGACTAAATCTTTTCCTCTTCGAAAATATCCATTTTAATAACGTATGAATGGAGAAATGCTATTTGCATTTATCGATTTTCACTGGTTGCTGAAACACAATGAGGCTATCTAGTCCAGAGGAATTAGTGATTCTCTCGCAACCACTTCAGTGAAATATTTCAGTGTTTGTAATGATATCAGATGATTTGAATCAATTGAGAGGTAGCGGTGATAACACTGATATGGAAATGAACTTTATCTGTAACATTTTTTATCTTGCATGAACTCGAACAAAGTTCGAAACGTGTAGCTGAGGTTTTGAACTAATTGTTTTCTAGACAATGGAAATCCAGAAAAATTCTACTCGCACTTGAATTGTTGTGTTTATTTGACGATCAACTTATTGTAGTTTAAAAAAATAACTGAATAATGAAGAAAAAAAATGAGGTATTATAAATAGCACTTGAGATGGGGCGGGTCAGTTTATTGAAGTCTCTAGACCCTCAAAATTAACCTAGCTATTTCCCCCCTGATTACATTATATGATTTTTAAATTTAAGTGATTTCCCAACTAAATCTCAGGTGAAGTGCATCTGAAGGTAAAAACACTGGTTTTGCCTAGGGTAGAGTACAATTTATTACAGTCACAGAGCACACTGTTTTCAGTAATATTACATGAAATGAAATTGTGGAGTTCAACATTTTTATGGAGCAACAGTACTTATTGACGTGTCATCTGCAAGTAGTTAGAGTTTCGGTCACGTTCACATTGCAAGTTATCGATATACAACGAAAATAGGGTTGGGCCCAGCACGGATCCTTGAGAAACGCCATATATCATAGCTTGCTCTGAAGAGTACTTGCTTCTCTGAGAAAATGCAATAATTCAACTGATTCATCAGCATTGCACTTTGTGTGAACGTACTCTATCACAGAGAGTATGGCATCGCTGCTGTTTTGTTAAAAAATTTAAAAATTATTTTAGCCATTAGTCACAATATTTTATTGTCGCGATTTGAAATATTTTCCTAAAAACTATTCTCGCAGAAATGTATTATATATTGTTTATCTTTTATATCTATCACATTGTATCTATAACTTCTGCAGTAGAACAGAAAATCAACTAAAATAAAAAATTACAATTTCAGTACCATGACTAGTTCTCCCGTAGTATTTCCAATCTGATTGTCAGGCAACAGTTCAGTGAGCTACAAACGGTGGTAACACCACATCAAATCCACATTGATGAAGTGTTACGATAATATATCAAGGGAGCTCCGCGCATACTGCCGATCGAGCTGTTTTTGTATTCATGCACATTTGATCAGTCATACGAGACAGTGTTGGAATTGTTCCAGAACAGCGAGATTACTATAGGAATCTGGAGGTCTGATGAATTAAAACTTTGGTTCTTGTCTAGAACATAACATGTCACCAATGACAGAAGTTCATTTATATTTCAACTCATTGAACACTTGGTTCCTCAAGGACCAATTCTTGGGCCAGTCCTCATCATTTACTCCATATATATTCATTATTTTTCAGATGTAGGAATATAACCTCACACAGTATTTTTTGTTCTTTAATCGTTCTCACTTATCACTGTGTCATTAGGAATGATACAGTGGTCAATGTCAATGTTGATTTTTATAATAAAAATATAAATGGTGAGATATTTGATTCAATGTTCGGTATTTGAGCTGTATCAGTTACTCATCTCAGTACAAAAATATGTGGAGATTCCTCAAATTTTCTTTGAACCGAATTTAGATCAACTGGAATATTTGGTAACAGTATTATAGTGTCCTTCCACAAATTTCTCAGAAGGCGAATGGTTTTCTGGAATGGACTCCTGGTGATCAGTGGATTGCCTATACTGATCTTTTTGGCACCAATTTCTCCTCATATGACATCATTGGACTTTACATTTGGAGATACGCAGAGAATGCTAACTATACAAGTCAGGTCCATCTGATTCTACAACTACCATAAAGATTACCATTTGTAAAACAACAGGAAGTGGAGAAGCTTTCCAGAAAATCACCAAAAATGAGTTTATTAAAGGATCATCGAGTTCTTGGTCTGCCTTAGAGGTACTGGTTTTCAAAAAAAATGGGGATACAACGTTGTTAGTAAACTATAGAACTGAATGATATCGCGAAGAAGGATATTTATCCATTACTCCGAATCAACGACATATCAGACATAATGGGAGGATCACAATGGTTTTCAACGATAGACTAAACTTGAAGATCGAATACTGGCAAGTTGATATTTATGAATAAGCTAAGAAAACTGCGTTCACTACTGAAATTGGTCTTTTGTAATGCCTTTTGGCTTTCAAAATGCTACGGCAACCTCCAAGAGATTGAACAAATGCTCTCCATTCCACAAGCTAGTGTAATTTTTAGGCAGTAATTTAAGACTGACTCAGATCAAAGATGCACAGCAAGAAAGAAGCTTCATGAACCTTCGCACCTATTACCACCCTTTTGTGAAACGATTCGCAGAGTTGCATGAGTTGACAGAAGATTGGGTCAACTTCAACTGTACCATCGAAAGTGAAAAAGCCTTCTGCAACATCAAGAAAGCGCTCTGTTCATTCCCAATTTTGGCTTAGCCATAACAAGAAGGTTTGTTTATTCTAACAACAGATGCGAACAACAGAGCACTTGGAGCGGTTTTCCACCAGGACCGATCACAACACCATAAACTGGCTACTGGAAATGAAGTTAAACTTGTATTATATTGAGAACAAACAATGACTGGGACGACATTGTTATGCAGATGCGCTATACAGAAAACCGTGCCCATAAACCTGAAGGCACTGTCATGATGATGGCAGCAATATCGAATGAACGAGAATATTAACTGTAGAAGCACATTGGATTGGACCAAAAAAATCTCGATAGAATTTTATTTGTATTATTATTATTATTAAAAGTGGTTGAAAATAATGTACCCTCCTACACAGATATTTCGCAACTGATTTTCCTTTTCTTTATGTTATAATATTTTTACTTTTTCGCCATTCGTATAGAATATGTAGATTTCAGAAATAGTTATGAAGTCATATAGTTTTAAATCAATTTCATTACTTATAGTTTAAACTTTTTCATAATATTGAGATGGATAAGCTTGAGATTGGTCAGATTAGGTCAGTTTAGTTGAGCTTGAGTTAGGTAAGGTTAGTTCACGTTTAGGTTGTTAAGTATTTTATAATTTGAAATCAATACCACTGGCGATTATTATTTCACATTTTTCCACATATAATATTGTTTAATGATGGGTTATGATAGGTTATGTAAATAACAATTGCACAATTTTGGATTTGACTTTAACTACCCTTAATTCTTTTTGGTGAATTCACCAGCACATGGAGGCCACACTCCATCTCCATCAAGTGTCAATTGAAGATATTCCTTCCTGTTTTTTTCCTCTTCCTACTTTCTCTTCTCCTTCTCTTTTTGAGTCTCAGGTGCAAAACACACTCTAGATACGATTGGAATGGAATTTCCTCCATCAACCCCAATCAGCCCAGCATTTCATCACAAAAAAAACTTTGCAATCCCCTTCTCCAAAAAAGTAGGTAGCATATTTTAGGCTTGTCCTGTTCGTATCGCAAAGTTATTGAATAAATAAAAATAAAACACCAAAAATGCGCCATTCTCCCGGTCTATAAACTATTTTACGGTCATCCAGTTCATCCATCCGGAACGCCTTTTTTATGCGGATGAACCTTTTCGTTATTCCATTCAATTCAGTTTGAAAGTGAAACAAAACAATTTATTCTGCACTTCAGCCTTGCCGTGATATATTGTGCAGGTTATCAGTAACCTGGCTAACCTGTAAGCACTTCTGCAGAAACCTTTCCAAGAATTTATCTATAGAAAATCCGGTTTTATTGTTTCCCGGAATGAGATACGCGAATGAGAATGAAAGTGGTCGATAGAAATAGATATTTGATGAGGTGAATGATGTGGGAAAGGTACGGACATTCTTTTTTGTTAATTTCGCAAAGATACTACAATAAGTCCATAACTGAATTTCGTTGCTAACATTTTGTTGAGTTATGACAGCAGAGAAACTGTAAGATTACAAAAAGTATCAGGTTTTTGTTCACTATATTTGACATTTTCCAGAGGCGTTACCTCAAGTTTCTCTAAATGTATAAAACTCAGTGTACTGAATGATGCATAATAGTATTCAGAATTTTATTGGAACTTTCGACTAGTTTTTTCCTTACAGGGAGTTTGAGCAGAAGAAACATAGTAACAAGAAATAATAGCTACACAAAATATTTATAATCATATCATAGTTACAGTTTATACTATTTTATACTGCTGATTCACTTTACAGAAATGTATCTGTTTCATGGGAACCTTATTATACTTGGTGACCTACGACCACTCATTGAAAATTATACAGTGTGCTCTCCACACCAATAAAAATCTACTGAGTTAAAGGGAGTTTGGAAAAAAAATAATAATAATACCTTTTGAGTGTGAAGACGTGCAACCACTGCAATTTAAAAAAGTGAATGTGCAACGGGTCTAAAACAAGACAAATAATATTTGCACAAGTCTCATGATTTGAAGGGCCTTCAGTGAAGATTGTTTTACAAAAAAAAAAGTTTTTATCACTATAGGTAGCTCATGAATTTTCGCATAACATCTCATTGATTTTTTTCATAACTTTGTGAATATTTGTTAAAGCAATGGATGTGGTTATGTATTTCAATCAAACGAAGTGCAGGAAGTGTTGAAAGTTCCAAAATATTGAATAAAATTATGATTATGATTGAATGATTTCCAACAAAAAAGTATTTAGAAGCTAATAGAGATGATTGCCATAGTGGTAGTTGAAACAGTTGGTGGATAACTTTTTGAATTTTTTCGATGAATTCGTTATCAATATTCGTCATTCATGGAAGTGTAAGGAGTTAAATCACACTTATACTTATTGACTTTTTTTTTCAGATACCCAGATCACTTGATATGTCATAGCCCTCTTATCGATAGTTGAACTATAACTATTTCTGTACGAATTTGGTTGAGTTTGTGGGTTTTTTCCTTCCTATTGAAATCATCCCTGTGTTTATGAATTTCAATTGCCAGGAAGGCCTTAGTCATATTATTATTCGTCACTGTAGTGAGCACTCTCGACGTTTTGGCGTACTCTCTCAGTCTACAGATCAAATTCAGTTGATGGTTTGTTCAAACAGGGTTAAGAAGTAATCTCAAACCCCTTACTCACACATACTCATGTTATCTATCATTTTTGATTAATATGATGGGTGATAACTTTTTCAATACGACTGTTTCTATAACTAATGAATCATTCAAATATGATCTTTAATTTTTTTCAGGACTATGCCACGTACTGGATTCATCGAATATACCATTGGCCGTTCCTCTACAAGAATTTCCACAAGCTTCACCACAAGTACAAGCAACCCACAGCGTTTTCTGTTACAGCCATACACCCTGTAGAAGCAGTGAATATACAACTGCTACTAATCACTCCGGTATTCTTGATTCCACTACACTGGGGTGAGTGCTGATTTTTAAGTTTTTAGTCCAAAATGTAGAGGGAGATGTTTTACAGTGCTTTCATTCAATCTAGTATTCCACAAGATGAAATTTACAATTCGGCCCCAAAATATCTCATTGGTTGTCACTGAACAACAGACTTTATTTCATTATTTAAAATTCCTTAATTTTTTTGGACGAACGTGCTCTGCGTTTCGAAAATTTCTGCAAAAGCTGCTAGTAGATTAGCCAGAGCTGTACAGTCTTTCAAGGCAGATCAAGGATTTGTTGAAATCTTCCGCAAGTATCAGTTCTTTCGTTAATATACACATAACATTTTCCAAAAGAAAGTCAAGAGAGTGCAAAATGTTATTGAAATTACCATCACCAGATCGATATAATGTTCTTAACTGAAATTTCCATTCCACAAATTTCGATATAAATTTCTGAAGAAACATCAAGACATATATCAGCTAGAAAAAAATATTTCTCAACAAAAATGGCTGCTCCATCATCTACAGAAATAACTGGCCCCATAGTATCCTACTGAGCTAAGGGATTTGAGATTTTGGATATTGATGTAAAAAATACCTTTTTGGGTATGAAGTTATCGATACTTTCATATTCTTGACACATATCTTGGTCCCCTGAACCACAATGTTTGATTGTGGAACGTCAATCTCGTTGACGAGGGTTTTACAGTAATCTTCAGGTTAAAATAATTTTGAACATGAACTTATCTGGGCCACCATAGTGTGAGTCGTGAATTATGGTTACCTTGAATAAAGAATATAAATCTGGATTTTTAGATTAGAGTTGTTCAGTCAACTGCGGAAAAATGGGTAGTGAAGAATTCTTTCAGTTTTTTGTAGTAATTCTCTAGTCCAATCATGCTCATGTAGGCTTGTATTATTTTCCATGCCCTTTCAATTGAGTGTCTTTTTTTTTTGATCGACATGACCCCCCTCAATTCCAGAGGAACTTTAAAAACAGATCAATTCTGTAAACACTAATCAATTCTGAATGAATAAATTGATATAATTCAAAGATTGTGAGTCGATCGGCGTGAAAAAATAAAGTCGCAAAAAATCATGAAATATACAATTCATTTGAAATTCACACTACATACGAAGAATATCATGCTGATTCCAAAAATATATAATTTGTATATGCTCAAATACATAGTTTAGCATAAAAACGCCAAAAATATCCTCAAATTCTCAAAAATTTGTATTTTTCAATTTTCAAAAATGTTCCTCAAATATAGACAAACCCATTCAAAATCATACCACGAACATAAATTTCTGTAATGAATTGATACAATTTCAAAAGATTTCAGTGGAAAAAATGCATCTATCCTCAAAATCTGTATTTTATTATTTTCTGAGCGAAATGATATTCTAATTGGAGAATTAGAGCAAATTTCGAAGTGACTCAAAGACGAACAAAGTCCAGTAAGCAATATTCGACATAGGAGGAAAGCAAATTTGTGGATATTACATTTTTTTTTTAATTGCCAGGTCCCCTCAAATGTACCTTCAACCATTCACTTTTTCTGTAGCTTTTCCTCTACGGTAATTTTTATATAATAATAAAAATGATAATAATACAATTTAACAGTGCTATAATACTATTATTCTATTTTTCAGTACCACTCTACTCCATTATTTTCTACAACTACTACCACGGAATAATTGACCACTCAGGAATAAATTTCAAGGCTTACTGGTGGCAACCATGGCAGCCGGATGCCATTTTTCACGACAATCATCATCAATACTTCCACGTCAACTTTGGTTTCAACATGGAAATTTGGGATTACGTATGTATACCTTTCAGTAAATTGTACGTGTCAGTACTGACTGAAAGATTTTTGACAACAGATGATTCTTGAGATTGGCATTCTATTACCCTTGTGAACCTAAATAGAATCTTCAAAATATCTATGAAATAAAGACAGATCTTCAGCATTGCTTGGTTTTCCAGAGTGTTATATCAAAATTGGCCCATCATGTTCAGGCACTCATAAAATCACCAATTGCCACCTCCTATTTTCCGATTCGCATGATGTCTGAGAATATGAACATATGAGCATATGAACATATAAATATATAAACATATGATCATATGACTTACGAACATACGAAAATATGAACATATGAACATATAAACGATGTTTTTCTGAGCATATGGAGATGAAAATATATACAAATATGAACGAACATACAAACATATTAACATATGGGAATGAAAACGATGTTTCTTACACATATGAATACAAATATGAACATATGAGCATATGAACATATAAATATTTTAGAATATGAACATATGACTTACGAACATACGAAAATATGAACATATGAACATATAAACGATGTTTTTCTGAGCATATGGAGATGAAAGTATATACAAATATGAACGAACATACAAACATATGAACATATGGGAATGAAAACGATGTTTCTTACACATATGAATACAAATATGAACATATGAGCATATGAACATATAAATATATTAAAATATGAACATATGACTTACGAACATACGAAAATATGAACATATAGTTTTTCTGAGCATATGGAGATGAAAATATATAGAAATATGATGAATATAAAAACATATGAACATATGGGCATGAAAACGATTTTTCTTGCACATATGAACATATAACAAATATGAATATATGAGCATATGAAAATGCTCCCCGAACATATCAATACACGGACGTTTGGTTCCTGTTAATTATTTGAAGGACACTCAGCCTGGAGTAAGCTGGAAAGTTAATCTTCTCTAGCTGGTATATATTCAAAACGGTGATATCATTTCTGGAAACTTTATCCATTTGGGATATCAAGAGATGATTATTGAAAGTTTTTTTTTCAGATCCATGGAACCTACAGGAAAAAGGATCGTGTGTATACCGAAGATATTTACTACGGCCAAGGCAAATCCCTCAAGGATGTGAGCAGTTCAGAGCTGAAAGCTGATTTGGAAGAAAGACAATCTGAGAATCCACTTGCGTATCGACACAATAAGAATGAAAATAAGCTGACAAAAAGTGAGATTCAGAAATTCACAAAGAAATAATCTGAGTACATCATGATTCGAGTGGAAAGGGGCAAGCGATGGTTTCTGTTGGTAGATAATTGGCAGTGACAACATTGTTTAATTTTTTTGAATTGAATGTACTCGGTAAGAGAGGAATAAAGTACTGATCAATCAATATTGTTGTTTTTATTGAATACGAGTGTATTGAAGAGATTGATGTTTGTTGATCAAGTTCAATCGGTAGAAAGATTTACTGATGAAAATAGTAATGATACTGATTATTGTGCAAGACACGTATTTGAAGACACACGACTTCGATGATATTTGACACAGAATAAACTGATGCAGGCGAATTCAATTCATGGTTAAGAGTATTAGATAGTTATGGCGAAGGTGCCCAATTTGGGACGTTAATGTTGAATGCAATAAAATGGCAAAAAACATCATTTTGATAATGGATCCTACTCCATTTCAACGATTTCAAATGATCCATAAGAATCTCGAGTTGGCCCACTTTGTACTGGGTCAGACAGAATACATTCATTCTTGTCCAAATAACAACTTATCATAATCAAAGATCATTTAAGGGTCGTCAGAGGAATGCGGTCGAATTTGATATATTTTGAAGTGATCTCAAAAATAAGTTTCGAGTTGGCCCGGTTTGAAGTGGGTTAGAATATATTCATTCTTGTCCGAATAACAACTTTTCATCATCAAAAATCATTGTAGGTTCGTCAGAGAAGTGCGGTTGTATTTTGTATATTTTGAAGTGATCTCAAATATATGGTTCGAGTTGGCCCACTTTGTAGTAGGTCAGAATACGATTATTCTTGTCCAAATAACAACTTGTCATCATCAAAGATCATTGTAGGGTCGTCAGAGCAGTGCGGTCGGATTTAATATATTTGAAAGTGTTTTCAAAAATGTGATTCGAGTTGGTCTGCAAAGTGTTAAGGAAGCAATGAAACATAAATCGAATTTTCGAAATCTTTCAGTTTTCATTTTTCTAAAAATTGCAAACTTCGCCTAATCGTATCTCGACGAGCTGATTCCGAATTAACGTCTCAAAAATTTAATTCGGCAAAGGATTATCGTAATGATGGCAATATTCTCGTCTGAATCGCCAAAATTGTAGTTATTGTCAATTCTTTGTCTAACTCAACTTTTGTGCATAATTAGAAATCAGTTCACCATGATTCTTTCGAGGGAAATATTCGATTTTTTGGAAAATAAAAAAAATCGAAAAAAGGTTCAACTTGAAATGGCAAAGGTTCCATAAAAATCTTACCAAATCTCGATTCGGCCCGGAATCGATTACGAATAAGATTAAATTTTACGAATATGACAGAAAAATTCAGGAAATCTTGGCGGTAAATTATAGCTTTAAACTCTGAATGAATTTCCCAACTCGAAAATGGTTTGAGATAGATCAATTTTGCGAACGCCAATCGATTCAGAAAGGTTCAACTCGAAATTGCTGATGTTTCGTAAAAAAAAAAACACTAAATATCTAACGTCAATCTCTAGTTTGAGCTATCTACATTATTTTCATCCATATTCTAAACCCAAACCAATGAAGAAGAATCTGAACCATTTTTAAAAAAAGTTTGACTTCTTTTTTCAATAAGTATTCAATTACTTCACCTTGTTGTGTTATGTACACCAAAAAAAGTTTCACATGAAAATCCTACGATAAAAAAACTGCCATATATTGAACCCATCCAGATATTTTTCCACGTCACTTAATTCAACTGCAGAACAGCAAATAGTCCTGAACAAATTGAATGATTGAAAGCGCCGGGCTTTCAGTTTATAAAGGAAAAATCGACAAACACCCTAAAAGCAAAAACGTTTCTCAAATAATCCAGTATTAAATATTTCGATTAATTACTGATACAGCAAATCCATCAAATTCAACAAATATTGACGAGTCCAGATGAAACAAATGTACTGACAGTCTCGTCGACTATTATTGACGGTAAACATTTTGCAGCCGATTGGAAAATGAAAAAAATAACAAGCAATATTGATACCTATAATTTCATGATGCTAGGAGGCTAAACGGGTATAAACAGGCCGTGGTAGGAAAATATGCGGACAAGCTTTGTGTACATATTTGAAATCAGTTTTTTGCACGTTTTCAAAGGGTTAATCACTCTGGATGGAAAACTATTTCAGGGATATTTTGCAATTGGAAACGTAATTCATTTCTCCATATTCGATTAGGAATCGTCGTTACGAATGAGCTCGATGTTAAAGGCTTTTTTCCACGAAGATATCGAAATTGTAAAGTGAGTCACTGAAATGTGTTCGATTTGGTGACAAAGTTTTACGAAACTGGTTGGTTGGAAAATTAAAAATAGGTAACAATTACATAATTATAATCTATGATGATGATGATAATGATGATGATGATGATGATGATGATGATGATGAAAGAGTCTATGAATTGAAAATATCGAACCAATATGTGTTTTGCATTCTTCATATTATTTACTGAAAGGAAGATATTGAGGGTGGGAGGTTTTCAAATTGACACTTTGTATGTTGGGAGACTAAAATAGACAACACAGAAAAGACTATATGTTCAACTCTAGCAGAAAATCCTTTATTTCCTTCCTTTGATAAACAACTTTTCCTTTCGTATGTAAAAATTTGCTTGTCACTGTATATGACCAACTATCATTATTATTATGATATGAGCTTTCGCAGGCTTTCATGACACGAACGTATTCCCGCCCTCCGGCCATCCACAATTCACTTTCGTAATGTCACTGCCATCAAAAGTCTGACATTAATGTTCGTCATGACTCTGCATATCAATAGTGAAATCACTAGATTAATTATCAATCTTTTACCGTTAAAGCGTATGTGGAAGTAATTAATCAATTTTTTCATAATCGATTCATAAAATGTTGAAGCCGTGTGAAAGCTCATGAGCCATTAATGGGTATATAAACTCACGCAATTTGACGTATCAATTCGATTTTTTATTGACGCTGTTAAAACACCAATTTTTGTCGGAATGAATGGGAATTATATACATAAATTGAACGCTTGTCTGTATTTATTCATTTTCAATTCAATTATCTAGACATTTCCAACAGGTGAACTCAATGACAGGAATATATGTTGAAATTGATGAAGCTTGAAGTAAACAGAAAATCTCTCAATTTGGTGCACCACAAGAGACAGTTTTGAGGCCACTTCTATTCACCATCTACCTCGATGACCTTTTATATATTTATAGTTAAAACATATGATAAAGCAATATTATATGGAGGAAAAAAAGGGGTTTGCATGTTATTTACATTTCATAAGGATGCCCTACCAGAATTACGACCACTGGTACTTATTGATAATACTAGAATTGAAGAAAATTATAGTATCGAGTACCTAGGGGTTATGCTAGAAAAAAATCTTTGATGCGACAAAAACTAGTACGACCAATGCATTTTTCACTTCTGGGGAGCTGTCAAGAATAAGGTGTACAAGTCAAGGCCATGAAATCGACAAGAACCTAGTGAGAGAATAAGGCAAGCCTGCCCTGAAATACATATCTTAAAACATCTATGGATATAAAAACCCTCGACATTCTCAATTTTTCATCAATAGAGTTTCAATTGAGATATCGGATTCACTTCAGAAATATTGAGGTTCTTCAGAAAAGGTTTCAGAAAATCATATACAGAAAGAGTTATTTATATCCAACTGAAAATCTGTACAAAGAATCAAATAGAGTGGACAAAATATCACACAAATATCACACAAATATAAAATTTATATAAAATATTTATGAAATAAGGAATAAAAATAATTTTGCAGTGAGAAATGAAGTTAAAACAACAAGGTCTCAGAATAATTTCAAATATCAATTGTCATTTTACTATGATTTGTTTTCAAATCATATTGAAATGATCAAGTCTTTGTTTTCTTTCAAAAAAAAAATTTATATACATGCTTTCCTTATAGGTTTTGATAATGGATGATGCACGTATACCTCACCCAGTATGTTTCCAATAATTTATGAAATTGATTTTGTTTTGGTCAAAATTACTAAAAAACAGCTGACATACGAAAAGCTCCTGCATGATACTGGGATATCCAAATTTCAGTTTTGGTACGAATCGAGCCATCCTCAATTTTTGTATTGAAATACAGATCTGTATTTTTTATTGCATTTTTTAAACCGAGAGTCATGTTTCTTATCGGCGTCAAATTTTCATCTGAGCTACAGAGTATTTGGGAAAAATTGAACCAGTAAAGTTTCGACTTTTTCAATTATTCATAACTCAAGAAATTGAAAAAATAAAATATCATTGAATGAGAAGCGAATCAATGACAAGCTGACATTTTTTCATTGAAATCTTTGAAAACAAAGCTCAAGATATTTTTGATCGAATCAAGTAAATAAACAAAAAACATCTGAATTTTAGCTTTTTCATTCGCGTATACCACACTTGTAGCAGTTGCAAAGAATTCCATTTTACTTTCAATAAACTATTCTTGCCGGATTTTATTGAAAGATCAGGAATGTGAGCCGTATTACAAAATATCCCCAACTATTGTAATTCTGGACAACTCCAGTTGTATTCCAGATCATTATCAGAAATAATGCAAATCACAATTCCTGTCTGCTGGTGTTAGTGGAACTTGCACGATACCAAATATTTTCTAACGAGCATGATGAAAGCTGAACTAACTCTTCACCAGAACCGGACTAAGAGCGAATGAGGAAATTTGTAGGAATTATATCACAAGCTCTGAATGCTCTCAAAATTTAAAGTGAATGTTAAATAGATGTGATAAAGTTCTGGACTTATGATAGAAACTCAATTTGAGGCAAATTCATAAAAAATACTGGTATTTCATTATTGACAAACAGGATGTCCCAGTTGTAAAACATTAGATTTGCCCTTTTTTTGAAGTATGGAATGGCAATTGAACCAATTTACTTCAATACGTTTTTGCTTATATAAGGCTGCGTAGAAATACTGATATTCCGCAATATCGGATTGTATCAGATAGTGAAGGCAGCAGAAACGTATTCCGTCAGACTGAGCTTACTGGGTTGTGTACTGTAAGGAGCGATACTCTTGAAAAGTTAATATATGATGTGGTATTTGAGGCGATAGACTAATTCGACCGTTTTTCTTCGATACTTCTGAACTAATATGGAATTTTTTTGATAATGAATTATAGGAAATCTACTCCTCAACACGCTAAGAGATGAACATTCAGCTGGACGTAGTTTTCGTTCATATTTCTTAGATGGTTAGAGAGTGGTTGAACGGACAATTCCCATTACGTTGGATTGGTAAAAATAGTCCATATGAACAATGGCCTCCTCGCTCTCCTGGCATAACACCAATGGATTTTTCACTTCTGGGGAGCTGTCAAGAATAAGGTGTACAAGTCAAGGCCATGAAATCGACAAGAACCTAGTGAGAGAATAAGGCAAGCCTGCCCTGAAATACATATTCCAGAACTCAGGAGAGTAGCCAATAATAATAGAAAAAGTATTGAAAAATGTATCAGAATTGTTTCAGGCCAGTTGAAAGATACAATATTTGGAACTGACTTCCAATATTAGTGTTTCTTACATTTCCCATTCAAGCTTGGTTAAAAAAATAGTTTTTCATTTATTTTGAATTAATTTTGACCGATTTTATCGTCTCTGAAAATGTTAACTAACAACCAATACTCAGAATTGAATTTTTTTATAATGAATTTCAGGTTATTCATTCTCATTTCTACATTATGACGATTTATTGTTGTCCTAGCTTTTTATTCAGAATCATTCGAAAATCTTGAATATGAAAATTACAAAAATTATCTAAATTTGAATTTTGTGTAGGATAAAAATCAACCTCTAAGCCCCTTTTTCAAATCTCCAACGCGAAGCAAACTATCGATAATTTTCCCATTTCGCGGAATCGCAGTAGGCTGGGTTTAAGGCTGTCACTCGGGCTGAGTATTGCGAAAAGTGCGGCTCATGAAGATCTACGCCTGTGCAAAAATAAAATCTCTACTTTCAAAAATGACTAAAATAGGAGGGTTTCTTTATCTTAAGTGCTTCACACTGAAGATATCTCAAATTAACTGCAAATAATTGAATTTATTATTTCTTAAAAAATTTCTATAGCGAGCAGAATGAGATAATTGAATTTAATTATTAATTCCAGTACATCACAGGGCAATACTCATGTAAAAAATCAAACCAAAACATCCATCGATAACATCTCTTTCAAATAGTGCCAGTATTTTTACTTGGAGTGACTGTAAAATCATCTTCAGTCTCTTCAAAGAAATCATTACTACGTAGTAACAGCGCCACGCATTTTAATGCATTTTAATGTATAAAAGATTGTACAGTCTGATGGATTCTCGGTCTACAAAATCCAGTCTGATGAAATTCGGATTTGATAATTTCCTAATCTGCATAAGTACGCTTCTGCTGTATTTGGTTTCTGTTAATAAACGATTTGGATTGAATAAATTTCTGATAGTTTCGAAATACTCTGCAATACTGGTTTATATTTTAACTGATGTATATTTTTTATGTGACAACAAAATGCAGTCTGCATTTTAATGTTATAGAAGTGTGATTTCTGATGAGATCCAATAGCTGTATTTTCGACAAATGCATTGTAACCAAAGTACTGTTTTAGCATAATAAGATTCGATTCATTTATGTTTCCGTGTTCGTTTGTTATCAAGAAATATCTGTCGGATATTTTGCTTTCCTCCGTTCCTCTCGTATTTTATTTCCATAAACTAGAGAAGCATTTCGAACATATAGTAATATTTGAGTGGTTTATTTTGACTTATTATTTCGTACATTACTTTGAGTATGGTTGTGGGCATTTTTCTGTTTCTTTATATCCAGCCTGTTTCTTCGTCGATCCAATAAATTCTCAATCAATGTGGCTCTTCTGTATTTTCCTGTGATTTATACAGCCGGAGTCCACCCCTGCTACTAGTTTACCAGCCAACGTAGACTTCTTGATATTTCATGCCAAGACGAAGTAAAACTGAAACTCCAGAAGTTATGGATTTTGTAATTATAATGTAATATTCGGATTTCCGCAGGTAGGAAAGTTGTGATTTCGTTCGCCATGTTGCATATTATGCTTCCTTAATGGATGTATTGAGTATGGGTACAGTATGTTGGCACAACTTGGTACACTCGCAACGCTCATTTGCCGTTCGGTTCTGAAAATGACAGCAACTTTCCGATCGTTTCACAACTTCGTTTACATTGGGGAGAATTTTCATTCTTGTATCGACAGGTGAAAATGTACCCCCGTCATTTCGATCTAATTGCAAAGTCACTATTTACCCTACCGTCAATAATTAACATACATATATCTAGATATACTACTATTAAATGTAAAAACACAAGAGTTTTTTTGTTGGATAAATTTCGTTTTTTATCGAAACAATCGTGCCATTCGGTAATTTTTCGAGATACCGACTTGAAAAAATTGCGAGACCGTAGATCGAGCAATTTTGTCTAATGTCAGTGTTTCAAACAAAGTTACTAATGGAAAAATTGTATGAAGTGTATGAGTTTTTTGATTAAATAAACCAACGAAACAGTATATTACGTAACAAGAGTTGTAAGTAACCCATTACGCACGAAATGAAAAAGTTTATGCACGAAGCCGCGTATTAAAAATAGGTGAAAAATCAAATTATGACGTCACATGTAGTAAAACCACATTTGGCAACGTCGCATGCGTAAAAGATGTATTCCATCAGTTTTGACACAACGTGGTCGCTGACGAGTGACACTAACACACGTGTCTGTGTATTACTTCACTCTGACAGCTGTTCAAATGAAAAGATTAATTATGTTATGCGCGTGCGCGAACGAACCCGAACAGCAAATTCAGTAGGCATCGTTGCCATATTGACTTTGTGATCAGATGACGTCACATGCAGTAAACATTATTTATTTTATATAATGAAGCATCCCCTGAAGAAAATAATTCAGTGTAATTATTTTGATGTCTTCTACAATTGTCTTGAACTTAGCGTACTATCTACTGCAACTTGCCTCAATACTGCTATCTCCGTAGGTTCATTTAGTACTTTTTTTTGTTATGAACCGAACCTGTTTCACGAAATTTTGTCACCAATTTTCGAACAATTTTTTCAGAGGTATGTTTATTAGGATGCCGTTGGTTAAACAAATCCGCGACCCGATTCCAACATTCATCGTTTTTGAAAAAAAGCTCAATAATTTCCAGTCTTTCTGCAATTTAATACACCAAAATAATGAATTTTAAAGTCAACAGTTCTTAAGTACCTACGACATGTATCTAGCAACTACTTGACCGAATTTCAACGTGAAGGAAGAAAGCTGAATTTTCCGATTTTTCCGAAATATTCTTTCCTACCATGTAATGCCTTGCGGTACGTTTTTGATGGGCCATCCTGTACGTACTTATTCGATTTATTTGTTTGTGGAATCAAATATTGTGATAGGATAGTCTGAAATTTTTATTTTCAAGAAATTATTTCACAGAAACAACACAACTAGGCCAATCCTTTGGAACATGCCCATGAGAAAATGGTAAAGTTATAAGAATTTAGCGAAAACATGTGGAAACCTGAAACATAGGAACAAAATCATTTCAAAATTAAAACTCTAAAAACAGTAATGCTTATTTCAAGCGAACTAGAGAGCAATTTACACTGATATAGAAATTCACAATATTATGGCGCCCAACGTGGGGACGAGTTGAAACAAATTGAAAATTATTCGTAATAATAATATTGCGAACCAAATCGTAGGCCAAGTTGGGGCAAGTTAGAAAATCACAATAATGTATTTCGTAATCAATCACTTCGGTAGCAATGAACTGCCGGTTGCTGCCAAAAAAAACACGACTCTCAGTGTGCCCACCAAGCTCACCCACCAAATCTGCTACAACCCCATCGGGCTATGGATTTTCCATTCGGCCTATGCGACAGCTGAACCGCTACTACTCCGTCACACTTCCATAATCAAAACTAGTAGATGGACTTCTTTCGCTGCCTTTCCCCGAAATCGAATCGAAGAAAGAGACACGCAAGAAACACATTGTGCCCGCTGCACGCAATCTGTTACCGCCGAAGGGTGACGCGTCGACGTCGTGACGCGGATCATTACGCCGCGACGGATTGAATCGAAGCGGCCCGGTCGTCGCTCCAGACAGATCATAACTCGGATTTCCGCTTAAATTGCGAATAATTAACACTAGCGTTGAACAGGCATCGGGATTATTTTTGTGGTGTAGCGGCGTCGAGGTCTAAGTAGGCTGTAATTGTTTGAATTTTTCGAGATAAACCGACTTGAAAAAATTGCGAGACCGTAGATCGAGCAATTTTGTCTAATGTCAGTGTTTCAAACAAAGTTACTAATGGAAAAATTGTATGAAGTGTATGAGTTTTTTGATTAAATAAACCAACGAAACAGTATATTACGTAACAAGAGTTGTAAGTAACCCATTACGCACGAAATGAAAAAGTTTATGCACGAAGCCGCGTATTAAAAATAGGTGAAAAATTAAATTATGACGTCACATGTAGTAAAACCACATTTGGCAACGTCGCATGCGTAAAAGATGTATTCCATCAGTTTTGACACAACGTGGTCGCTGACGAGTGACACTAACACACGTGTCTGTGTATTACTTCACTCTGACAGCTGTTCAAATCAAAAGATTAATTATGTTATGCGCGTGCGCGAACGAACCCGAACAGCAAATTCAGTAGGCATCGTTGCCATATTGACTTTGTGATCAGATGACGTCACATGCAGTAAACATTATTTATTTTATATAATGAAGCATCGCCTGAAGAAAATAATTCAGTGTAATTATTTTGATGTCTTCTACAATTGTCTTGAACTTAGCGTACTATCTACTGCAACTTGCCTCAATACTGCTATCTCCGTAGGTTCATTTAGTACTTTTTTTTGTTATGAACCGAACCTGTTTCACGAAATTTTGTCACCAATTTTCGAACAATTTTTTCAGAGGTATGTTTATTAGGATGCCGTTGGTTAAACAAATCCGCGACCCGATTCCAAAATTCATCGTTTTTGAAAAAAAGCTCAATAATTTCCAGTCTTTCTGCAATTTAATACACCAAAATAATGAATTTTAAAGTCAACAATTCTTAAGTACCTACGACAGGTATCTAGCAACTACTTGACCGAATTTCAACGTGAAG
The DNA here is from genome assembly GCA_958502065.1 of Chrysolina americana. NCBI lineage: Eukaryota > Metazoa > Arthropoda > Insecta > Coleoptera > Chrysomelidae > Chrysolina > Chrysolina americana. Next base: position 2,162,803 of record OY293417.1, on the reverse strand, counting down.
GAAGAAAGCCGAATTTTCCGATTTTTCCGAAATATTCTTTCCTACCATGTAATGCCTTGCGGTACGTTTTTGATGGGCCATCCTGTACGTACTTATTCGATTTATTTGTTTGTGGAATCAAATATTGTGATAGGATAGTCTGAAATTTTTATTTTCAAGAAATTATTTCACAGAAACAACACAACTAGGCCAATCCTTTGGAACATGCCCATGAGAAAATGGTAAAGTTATAAGAATATAGCGAAAACATGTGGAAACCTGAAACATAGGAACAAAATCATTTCAAAATTAAAACTCTAAAAACAGTAATGCTTATTTCAAGCGAACTAGAGAGCAATTTACACTGATATAGAAATTCACAATATTATGGCGCCCAACGTGGGGACGAGTTGAAACAAATTGAAAATTATTCGTAATAATAATATTGCGAACCAAATCGTAGGCCAAGTTGAGGCAAGTTAGAAAATCACAATAATGTATTTCGTAATCAATCACTTCGGTATCAATGAACTGCCGGTTGCTGCCAAAAAAAAACACGACTCTCAGTGTGCCCACCATGCTCACCCACCAAATCCGCTACAACCCCATCGGGCTATGGATTTTCCATTCGGCCTATGCGACAGCTGAACCGCTACTACTCCGTCACACTTCCATAATCAAAACTAGTAGATGGACTTCTTTCGCTGCCTTTCCCCGAAATCGAATCGAAGAAAGAGACACGCAAGAAACACATTGTGCCCGCTGCACGCAATCTGTTACCGCCGAAGGGTGACGCGTCGACGTCGTGACGCGGATCATTACGCCGCGACGGATTGAATCGAAGCGGCCCAGTCGTCGCTCCAGACAGATCATAACTCGGATTTCCGCTTAAATTGCGAATAATTAACACTAGCGTTGAACAGGCATCGGGATTATTTTTGTGGTGTAGCGGCGTCGAGGTCTAAGTAGGCTGTAATTGTTTGGGATCATGAGGGTTATGGGGGGAGACTGTTATACAGTCGTGGATTCCCAACTAGCAGTACCTTGAAATTATACTTGATGAGCTGAAGATCTATGTCGTGGGAGGAGCAGCACGTTCATTTTCCTAAGTATGTACGAATACAATCATTGTCATAATTGAACATGATAGACTGTAAGTGAACATGTACATCAATGTCCCGTACATACACTTGTAGTCACTTCGGGGACATGCCATACATTTCTTTCCCAGGACTCGTTCTCCTAACGAACGGCAACGCTTTAGAACTCACTGCATCGGAAGTTGTTGTCTGAAGCATTGTAACGCTCTTTCAACGTTACTAGACACTTTGGGGCCGAGTCCAGGTTACGAAGTGCCACAGACGCCAGCTTTCGGCATGGTTTGCTCCACGTGCTCCAAGCAGCCGCGGTGTAGAAAATTATACTCCGAAGGACACTACGGTAAAGACATAAACACTATATCCAGAAAGGCAGACACCACCTGCCTTTACTGGAATAGAACCTGGGTATCTGCTGCTTCCAGATGTAACCTTCACAAAGGATTATATAAGATGGGAAGAAAATGAATTATTAGTTTGTTTTATCAAGTTGAACATGATTAAATCAACAATGTTCATTCTCACCTAAATTGGACATATATTATCGGTACCATGGAACTCTTTGAAACTCTACTGGCATACATAGACCTCTCACTCTACCTTATTCCACTTGAAATAGAACTTTTATTTACCCAACATGCAAAATACTCAAGAGTGATCTTCGATCATTAGTTAACATGGAATTAACACCTACAAGAAGTTATAGAAGTACAGTAGCCTTAAATCTATGCTGGAGAACGTGCGGAAAAAATTGGGGGCTACAACCAGAAATGACTACATGGCTCGGGGGCCATGAGAACCAACTCAACAGTCGCACTAGAAGTCTTGCTCAACACAAATCTCAAGAATGGTGGGATAATTCACCTGGAATGAAACTGGCCACAACTAGACACAACCCAAATTCTCGATAAAACACCCAGGAGTAAACCTCCCTGTGATGCGGAAGGGAACTGATATTCAACTTAAAGTGATACCCAAAAGTGGTAGGCTATTTCATTATATTTTCATCACAAAATCTGCACAGCATGGAGTCTTGGTGTATCCACAGCAGATGCACATGTTCTTTCGGCAGTACCCTGTCAGGAGTTCTGTTTCCTTGCTGAGAGAGTTCCCGGTGAGTTAGCTTCATAATCATAATTAGGACAACAATATAGGACAACCTAGCTGTCTTATAACTACAATTCAATTCACTTTGCTATGTAAGTTACGAATTGCCGTTATCAGATGAATCGTATTGATTCAATCGAAGGCTTCAATTATCGTCATTGAGCTCTTTAATAACTGAGACTGAAGACACCATATTGATTACTGGCAACTCATTCATCATATTGTGATTAACTGATCTAGTAGCTATTACTCTTGTAACCAATGGCAAGTACTCGACTCTTTATGGCAGTAATTATTATTTCAGCAACGAGGTATGAAGAATGGAAGGCGCACGGAAAAGAAAAAGTAAGAGGACGGATAAACGGGTGCGACAGAATATACCCATACAACAATTCTGGAGAACCGAGAAGGGCTAAAAGAGGTATTTGTGGACGCGGTTAAGAGAGAGGATGGACGAGTGGGTATAGGATGGGCGCATAAGGAGGGGAGCGAGTGGAGAATGGGTCGGGAAAGAATCAGTGAGCTGGGAAGCGTACAGGAAGCCGAAATGGTGGCTATAGGTAAAGGGGTACTGATGGGTGGAGAGATGGACATAAGAATAATAAGTGACCCGCCTGGAGCAGTGGAGACCATTAGGAATGCGATGACGAAGAGCAAAAGGGCAGCTCGTATTAGGAGAATGCTTGAAAACAGAAGGGTAGCGGGATTGGTGACGGAAATTGAGTGGAGGAAAGGGCATGTTAGGGAGAATGAGGGTAACAGAAGAGCAGATGAAGAGAGTAGAAGAGGTGCGGAACTGCAAGAGATCACATGGCAAATAGACTTGGGACATAGCAGAATGGAGGAGAGGGAAAGGATTAGGAGAATGGTGATGGAAAAATGGCAGGGTGAATGGGACAGCGGCATGACCGGCAGAAGCGTACATGGTATGTGCAACAGGGTAGGGATGGGGTGTATACCATTAGCAAGGAAGGCAGTGCAACTTGTCACAGGGCATGGGAACTTTCGGGGTTACCTGGCAAGGTTCGGAATTGCACAAGAGACCCCATGCCAGTGTGGAACTGGCGGGACTGACACGGCGGAGCACATCAGGAACGATTGCATGCGGAGAGAAAGGGTAGAATGGAGAAGGAGGATCGAGGAAGAGGAGGATAGACTTGGAGCGTTACAGCTAAGGGATACGAATGGTGTGAAGGATGAATGGGTAAGGATATTGAATGAATGGGCGGGGGCTGTGGTCGAGGATGAAGAAGTATGAGAACCAACATAGTGTCAATGCGACGGTAATAGTGGCCTGGCTTCGGGATAAACGAGCGACGAAAGTAAATCGGGAGAGCAGGCGCTCGGATAGAATAAGACTGCCGACCAGGGAGGGCGCTGTTTGAATGTGGAGGATGAGCGGAATAAAGAAGGAAGGATCTTCCCCGCTGATTGCCCGCCCGGTATTCGGTGGGTCACGACCCAACGGTGGTGGGGGGGTGTGGCGTGGCGGAGGAGCGAGGGATATCGTGACGTGGACGTTGGAATGGGATGTAGGTGCAGCTTTATGGCCTAACGGCTTGGCAAGTGCAGCACACCTGGGGTGGTTTTAGTCAGTAAGAGTCTGACACTACTGATACGCGATGGACACCGAGCGATCAGAGTCCATGAGGATTTCCACCCCACTGAAAAAAAAAATAAAAAAGAAAAAAAAAGTAATTAGGGAATCAACGAGTGTAAGATCAAAAAATCAGAAGATTTCAGGAAATTCCATCAAAACTATTATGTCCATGAGCCGGCTGCCTGATCCTTTAGTTCAGAAACATCACATCACATAATTTCTTCGTCCATTTCACGTTCAGAAGTAACTGCTTTGACTTCAAACATAGGAATATAGTTTCCCAGGCCCCATTCTATCAGTTGCAGCTGATATTCCATCATATTCGAATAAAAACAAGTACTTTTCACTATTTTTAGTACTTTCATTATATGATCAATAACACTAGAGATACAACCCATACGACTTATTAACGCCGACTGACGCCAATGTCGCCAATCCCTCCAAGCCGAGCTAAATGATCTTCGTGTGCGTACGCGACACTTCGTGCAAGTTCGGCAGTATGAGCGTAATTCGATAACAAATAACTGTTATATGATTAAACATCATTCGTTCGCTGTAATTATCGTAGGAAATGCTAACACTATCATAACAAAACACCCAGTCGGGGTGATTTGTATACCTTCCATAAAACGTACTTAGTTGTGGAGATACGGTGGTAGTTCTCAGTGTACTGTTTCACGTAAACTACGAACAATTCAAGCATATACAGATGTTAAAACAATCTATAATAGTCCTAATAGTTATCGCTGATTACATAAATAACCATCCTCATTGCCTACGACCCATCGACAAGAAATCATTAGCGAACCAATCACGGTTGCTATTTACGTAGGTAACGAAACGAGCTATATTTACGTTGTTACCACAATCATTTCGCCATGGGGCTCGCGTGCGACCTGCCACTTCCATCGATTTTTCCGTTACGTGTCAATTCGGAAAGGGTACTGCCACACGATAATACCTAAATTACTTTAACTACGCTCGCGTATTTCGTATTTTTCCAGAGACTCTAATGCTAATATGAATTTCGTAACTTCTAACCTACCTGAATAACTGTTATTGTGCGATTCCTATCTGAGATTTATACAGCTCTTAGTCGTGGCGAAAGGTCTTAAAAAGATTCGAGGGAATCATTAGTGCGATTGTTTCCATTCCAGGAACGATCAACAGAACGAGATATTGATTGACATAGAACGTTTCGTTGTAGAATTGTGTAGAAATTTTTCTGGAGGTATCATTATGTAACTGAACTGGCGAGGACATGAACCGTCAGTTTTCCTTGCTTTGTCAAGGCTCTCACTTCTCTGATTGGTTTCCTAAACTAGAATCTCAAGTTTTCCACCTAAAATTTTTGGATAGAGAGTGAATTACTCATAGCTAGTCAAAAAACTTACATGTACTACATTATGTTAAAAAAATTACGAACGACCAATTTATTCGTGTTTCGTTTACTAAGTACCGCAAAATCTACTTATCCACTATCAAGTTAGCGAAGAAAGTGTATTACAGAAACAGAACTGGCGAATCTAATAATAAAATCAAAGAGACCTGGTTCATGATTATGATATCAGAGGAAAATCGATAAAAACATAGGTTGACATCCCACTTAATCCAAACATAGTCAATGAATATCTTGGACATTTGCCCAGAAGCTAAGCAAAACAATTCGCGTCCCATATGATCCATTAAACAATCTGGAAAATATAGAAATTGATGTTAGCCTTATCTTGTATGCCGCAGATCTTCTTGAAGTGACTAAACCTTATACGACATCAGAAACAAAAAATCCGCTGGGTATGATAAAATTTCGGTTAAAATACTTATGAATCTACCAGTCATTGCACTGGAAATATTAGTTTATCTTATTAATACTTTCTTCAAAACTGACTCATTCCCTCCTTCTCCAAGTCTAAAGGGGTAGCCCCTAAAAATTATGAAAAATACAAAATTGGTGATTTACTTGAAATTCGCAATTTATACGTAAAATTTCATGCCAATTTCAAAAATATATGAGTTGTTTATGCTCAGATTCAAGGTTAGGCATATGAAACGAATACAACGTCAAAAATGGCTCAAATTACTTCTTTCTCCTTCAAATGAACTTTTCAACTCGGGAGCGGTTCAAGATAGAGCAGTTCTGCGAACGCCAATCGATTCAGAATGATAAAATTAGTATAATCTGCGAATTTCAAGTCAATCTATTCAAAACAGAATTATTTGAAAAATCGAAAATAGTCCAAAGGGGTAGACCCCTAAAAATCATGAAAAATACAAAATTGGCAGATTTACTTGAAATTCGTAATTTATACGTAAAATTTCATGCCAATTCCAAAAATATATGAGTTGTTTATGCTCAGATTCAAGGTTTGGCATATAAAACGAATACAACGTCAAAAATGACACAAATTACTTCTTTCTCCTTCAAATGAACTTTTCAACTCGGGAGCGGTTCAAGATAGAGCAGTTCTGCGAACTCCAATCGATTCAGAATGATAAAATTAGTATAATCTGCGAATTTCAAGTCAATCTATTCAAAACAAAATTATTTGAAAAATCGAAAAAAGTCCAAAGGGGTTGACCCCTAAAAATCATGAAAAATACAAAATTGGCAGATTTACTTGAAATTCGTAATTTATACGTAAAATTTCATGCCAATTCCAAAAATATATGAGTTGTTGATGCTCAGATTCAAGGTTTGCCATGTAAAATGTATACAACGTCGAAAATGGCACAAATTACTTTTTTCCCCTTCAAATGAACTTTTCAACTCGGGAGCGGTTCAAGATAGAGCAGTTCTGCGAACGCCAATCGATTCAGAATGATAAAATTAGTATAATCTGCGAATTTCAAGTCAATCTATTCAAAACAGAATTATTCGAAAAATCGAAAATAGTCCAAAGGGGTAGACCCCTAAAAATCATGAAAAATACAAAATTGGCAGATTTACTTGAAATTCGTAATTTATACGTAAAATTTCATGCCAATTCCAAAAATATATGAGTTGTTTATGCTCAGATTCAAGGTTTGGCATATAAAACGAATACAACGTCAAAAATGGCACAAATTACTTCTTTCTCCTTCAAATGAACTTTTCAACTCGGGAGCGGTTCAAGATAGAGCAGTTCTGCGAACTCCAATCGATTCAGAATGATAAAATTAGTATAATCTGCGAATTTCAAGTCAATCTATTCAAAACAAAATTATTCGAAAAATCGAAAATAGTCCAAAGGGGTAGACCCCTAAAAATCATGAAAAATACAAAATTGGCAGATTTACTTGAAATTCGTAATTTATACGTAAAATTTCATGCCAATTCCAAAAATATATGAGTTGTTTATGCTCAGATTCAAGGTTTGGCATATAAAACGAATACAACGTCAAAAATGGCACAAATTACTTCTTTCCCCTTCAAATGAACTTTTCAACTCGGGAGCGGTTCAAGATAGAGCAGTTCTGCGAACTCCAATCGATTCAGAATGATAAAATTAGTATAATCTGCGAATTTCAAGTCAATCTATTCAAAACAGAATTATTCGAAAAATCGAAAATAGTCCAAAGGGGTAGACCCCTAAAAATCATGAAAAATACAAAATTGGCAGATTTACTTGAAATTCGTAATTTATACGTAAAATTTCATGCCAATTCCAAAAATATATGAGTTGTTTATGCTCAGATTCAAGGTTTGGCATATAAAACGAATACAACGTCAAAAATGGCACAAATTACTTCTTTCTCCTTCAAATGAACTTTTCAACTCGGGAGCGGTTCAAGATAGAGCAGTTCTGCGAACTCCAATCGATTCAGAATGATAAAATTAGTATAATCTGCGAATTTCAAGTCAATCTATTCAAAACAAAATTATTTGAAAAATCGAAAAAAGTCCAAAGGGGTTGACCCCTAAAAATCATGAAAAATACAAAATTGGCAGATTTACTTGAAATTCGTAATTTATACGTAAAATTTCATGCCAATTCCAAAAATATATGAGTTGTTGATGCTCAGATTCAAGGTTTGCCATGTAAAATGTATACAACGTCAAAAATGGCACAAATTACTTTTTTTCCCCTTCAAATGAACTTTTCAACTCGGGAGCGGTTCAAGATAGAGCAGTTCTGCGAACGCCAATCGATTCAGAATGATAAAATTAGTATAATCTGCGAATTTCAAGTCAATCTATTCAAAACAGAATTATTCGAAAAATCGAAAATAGTCCAAAGGGGTAGACCCCTAAATATCATGAAAAATACAAAATTGGCAGATTTACTTGAAATTCGTAATTTATACGTAAAATTTCATGCCAATTCCAAAAATATATGAGTTGTTTATGCTCAGATTCAAGGTTTGGCATATAAAACGAATACAACGTCAAAAATGGCACAAATTACTTCTTTCTCCTTCAAATGAACTTTTCAACTCGGGAGCGGTTCAAGATAGAGCAGTTCTGCGAACTCCAATCGATTCAGAGTGATAAAATTAGTATAATCTGCGAATTTCAAGTCAATCTATTCAAAACAAAATTATTTGAAAAATCGAAAAAAGTCCAAAGGGGTTGACCCCTAAAAATCATGAAAAATACAAAATTGGCAGATTTACTTGAAATTCGTAATTTATACGTAAAATTTCATGCCAATTCCAAAAATATATGAGTTGTTGATGCTCAGATTCAAGGTTTGCCATGTGAAATGTATACAACGTCAAAAATGGCACAAATTACTTTTTTCCCCTTCAAATGAACTTTTCAACTCGGGAGCGGTTCAAGATAGAGCAGTTCTGCGAACGCCAATCGATTCAGAATGATAAAATTAGTATAATCTGCGAATTTCAAGTCAATCTATTCAAAACAGAATTATTCGAAAAATCGAAAATAGTCCAAAGGGGTAGACCCCTAAAAATCATGAAAAATACAAAATTGGCAGATTTACTTGAAATTCGTAATTTATACGTAAAATTTCATGCCAATTCCAAAAATATATGAGTTGTTTATGCTCAGATTCAAGGTTTGGCATATAAAACGAATACAACGTCAAAAGTGGCTCAAATTACTTCTTTCTCCTTCAAATGAACTTTTCAACTCGGGGGCGGTTCAAGATAGAGCAGTTCTGCGAACGCCAATCGATTCAGAATGATAAAATTAGTATAATCTGCGAATTTCAAGTCAATCTATTCAAAACAGAATTATTCGAAAATTCGAAAAAAGTCCAAAGGGGTAGACCCCTAAAAATCACGAAATATACAAAATTGGCAGATTTACTTGAAATTCGTAATTTATACGTAAAATTTCATGCCAATTCCAAAAATATATGAGTTGTTTATGCTCAGATTCAAGGTTTGGCATATAAAACGAATACAACGTCAAAAGTGGCTCAAATTACTTCTTTGTCCTACAAATGAACTTTTCAACTCGGGAGCGGTTCAAGATAGAGCAGTTCTGCGAACGCCAATCGATTCAGAATGATAAAATTAGTATAATCTGCGAATTTCAAGTCAATCTATTCAAAACAGAATTATTCGAAAATTCGAAAAAAGTCCAAAGGGGTAGACCCCTAAAAATCACGAAATATACAAAATTGGCAGATTTACTTGAAATTCGTAATTTATACATAAAATTTCATGCCAATTCCAAAAATATATGAGTTGTTTATGCTCAGATTCAAGGTTTGGCATATAAAACGAATACAACGTCAAAAATGGCACAAATTACTTCTTTCTCCTTCAAATGAACTTTTCAACTCGGGAGCGGTTCAAGATAGAGCAGTTCTGCGAACGCCAATCGATTCAGAATTATCAAATTAGTATAATCTGCGAATTTCAAGTCAATCTATTCAAAACAAAATTATTTGAAAAATCGAAAAAAGTCCAAAGGGTTTGACCCATAAAAATCGTGAAAAATACAAAATTGGCAGATTTACTTGAAATTCGTAATTTATACGTAAAATTTCATGCCAATTCCAAAAATATATGAGATGTTTATGCTCAGATCCAAGGTTTGGCATATAAAACGAATACAACGTCAAAAGTGGCTCAAATTACTTCTTTCCCCTTCAAATGAACTTTTCAACTCGAGAGCGGTTCAAGATAGAGCAGTTCTGCGAACACCAATCGATTCAGAATTATCAAATTAGTATAATCTGTCAATTTCAAGTCAATCTATTCAAAACAAAATCATGAAAAATACAAAATTTGCAGTTTTACTTGATATTCGTGTGTTTCACTTCTCATGGAAACACCCTCGTATGTTCTGTAATTTTTGACGAAATATCATGAAATTCTCAGGATCGATTGATTCACTAGAGATGAACTTTCTGCACGAAAGGGGTCATCATACGTGATATACACTGCTCGCCAGCTGCGATGAAACCACCCGTTTTTCCGGAAAGTAATATGAGGGAGTAAAATTGGCCCAAAATTCCGTCGGATTCGTGTTCAGGATCCCCAAATTACTACTAATACACTTTTCTCCTGAAAAAATTTCAGTTTTGAAAAATGCAATTTTTTTTCAAATACTCCACTGATGATGACCCCTTTCGTGCAGAGAGGTCATCTCTAGTGTATCTATCGATTCTGGAAATGTCATGATTCTACGTCAAAAATTACGGAAGATACGGGGGCGTTTCCATGAGAAGTGAAACAAATTTGAAAGTTTCAGGACTGAAAATTTTTCAAGAGGCAGGTGTAGTAGCAGTAATTTGAGGATCCTAAACACGAATCCAAAGGAATTTTTGGCCAATTTTGCCCCCTAATATAAGTTTCTGGAAAAATGTGTGGTTCCATCGCTGTTTTCGTGCAGTGTATATCACGTAGGATGACACCTTTTCTGCAGCGAGTTCATTTTTAGTGAATCTATCGATCCTGAAAATTTTATGGTTCTACGTTGAAAATTACGGAAGATACGGGGATGTTTCCATGAGAAGTGAAACACACTGTATACGTAAAATTTCATGCAGATTCCAAAAATATATGAGTTCGCCAGAGACTTTATAATGTAGCAATTGACGTTTATATGAATTAGGCTTGGTTTTATTCTGATATATTCACAACTAACGGGTGGGGAAATATATATGGAGAATTTGACCAATAAATGGATACTTCATCAGGATGTGTGTTGAGTAAGATTACTCAAATTAGGTGTGCCATGAGGGTCTTTCCTTGGTCCACATTATTCAATATTTATGGATATTATGAATATCCACCCTTATAAAGATGATACATAACATTCAATTTCACATTTGCTCTCTATCCCAAAGAGTAAAAAATGCATTCAACTCATTCAGTGATGACCTACATGGACAGTTTTCTCTACCAGAATGTCGAGGCGCTCCCTAGAGTAGAATTTTTTCTTCAGCCACCAATTCTCCTCGGTGTAACTCCTAAGTATTTTCTCAACTCACTGAATCGGAAACGAATCCGGATCCTCTCATCCAGAAATAGTTTCTTTCCGCTAGGAAAAACTTTCATCCCCTGAGACTTACCGACAGCGCTAATTAATAAAGCTGGTAATTAGATAAACCGTTCTAAAATCCCCGCGAATTGTCCCAACTACGCTATTTTTATTACGGCAATCTGACTCCTTATTTAATTGTGAATGAACGCAATTATTCATCGCGATGTTTATTCTTCTCGTGAATTTCGCCCTGAAATTAAAACCTTTCACCACGCCACATAACGTGGCGTCTACCCTATTGTTCGTGTGACGTAACTAGGGTGTAAATGTAAACATCACTTTGTCAGTCCACGAAATTATTTCCAGCTTTCCGACGAAAAATTTAACGCGTTAACAGTTTCGCTCATTTCAGTTTGGTGATTTATTTTTCAGAAGTTCCTTCTTGCGAGATGGCTTTGCATAAACCGTTTCGTTTGATAATAGCAGATTATATCATATTTATTAAAGTGCACAGCCAGGCTGCTTTGAATCCCCTAGATTACTATTAGCTGGAAGTTTTCAGATTTGATGACTAAGCATTGGTTAATGGATGTTATGATGGAAATCCTAATTACATTATGAATATTTTTAATGGAAGCAGTAATCAAACTAAAATTCATTCATCTTGAACACCCACGTTGATTCCTGAAATAAATTGTGTCGACTCATACACAGAAAATCCTGATGAGTATTGTTATTTCGCTGTTGATGAATATACTACTGATTATAAATAGATTTTTGTTCAAATCTCCAAAAATAATAGGAGTTATTTCTATGAAACCAATCCAGATTCTAAAATTTCCACAAAGCTTGAAAAATGCAAATATTCTATTCACACAGAATCTTGGGATCATATCTCTCTTGTTGATCAGTACTTCAGTAAATTTTGCTGGATATACCAATGATGGTGTTAAATCAATTCAAATCAACATCAGGTCTCCACAAAAATCTCAGTACAAATCACTTGTCACCAGGGCAATGAGTCAATAAAATGTGTTCCTTCAATCAACAGATTAAACTTATCCCCTTCTTCCTGATCTTACTTCAGAATCAGAGAAAGGGAAAGAGAGAAAAAAAATGTCTCTATACAAAAATATCTTGAGGCATAGGTCTTAAACCACATATCCCTAGACGTTGCTACCAGTATCAATTGAGCTTTCATAAATCAAAACGAGATCCTTCATGTCAAAGATCTTTATTGACTGAAACTAAATACTTCATCGAAGTCACCTACCAGCAGCGCATCTTTTTTTAAGCTTGGATGTTCCGACGAACTAGGAACCAAGAGAAAATCAAGAACAGAATGTGTACCTAGAGAAAACAGAGGCCAAGAGGAACAAGGCACAAAAATGCCACTGCCACTGCCACTGCCACTGCCACTGCCACTGCCACTGCCACTGCCACTGCCACTGCCACTGCACTGCCACTGCCACTGCCACTGCCACTGCCACTGCCACTGCCACTGCCACTGCCACTGCCACTGCCACTGCCACTGCCACTGCCACTGCCACTGCCACTGCCTGCCACTGCCACTGCCACTGCCACTGCCACTGCCACTGCCACTGCCACTGCCACTGCCACTGCCACTGCCACTGCCTGCCACTGCCACTGCCACTGCCACTGCCAGCCACTGCCACTGCCACTGCCACTGCCACTGCCACTGCCACTGCCACTGCCACTGCCACTGCCACTGCCACTGCCACTGCCACTGCCACTGCCACTGCCACTGCCACTGCCACTGCCACTGCCACTGCCACTGCCACTGCCACTGCCACTGCCACTGCCACTGCCACTGCCACTGCCACTGCCACTGCCACTGCCACTGCCACTGCCACTGCCACTGCCACTGCCACTGCCACTGCCACTGCCACTGCCACTGCCACTGCCACTGCCACTGCCACTGCCACTGCCACTGCCACTGCCACTGCCACTGCCACTGCCACTGCCACTGCCACTGCCACTGCCACTGCCACTGCCACTGCCACTGCCACTGCCACTGCCACTGCCACTGCCACTGCCACTGCCACTGCCACTGCCACTGCCACTGCCACTGCCACTGCCACTGCCACTGCCACTGCCACTGCCACTGCCACTGCCACTGCCACTGCCACTGCCACTGCCACTGCCACTGCCACTGCCACTGCCACTGCCACTGCCACTGCCACTGCCACTGCCACTGCCACTGCCACTGCCACTGCCACTGCCACTGCCACTGCCACTGCCACTGCCACTGCCACTGCCACTGCCACTGCCACTGCCACTGCCACTGCCACTGCCACTGCCACTGCCACTGCCACTGCCACTGCCACTGCCACTGCCACTGCCACTGCCACTGCCACTGCCACTGCCACTGCCACTGCCACTGCCACTGCCACTGCCACTGCCACTGCCACTGCCACTGCCACTGCCACTGCCACTGCCACTGCCACTGCCACTGCCACTGCCACTGCCACTGCCACTGCCACTGCCACTGCCACTGCCACTGCCACTGCCACTGCCACTGCCACTGCCACTGCCACTGCCACTGCCACTGCCACTGCCACTGCCACTGCCACTGCCACTGCCACTGCCACTGCCACTGCCACTGCCACTGCCACTGCCACTGCCACTGCCACTGCCACTGCCACTGCCACTGCCACTGCCACTGCCACTGCCACTGCCACTGCCACTGCCACTGCCACTGCCACTGCCACTGCCACTGCCACTGCCACTGCCACTGCCACTGCCACTGCCACTGCCACTGCCACTGCCACTGCCACTGCCACTGCCACTGCCACTGCCACTGCCACTGCCACTGCCACTGCCACTGCCACCGCCACTGCCACTGACTGCCACCGCCACCGCCACCGCCACCGCCACCGCCACCGCCACCGCCACCGCCACCGCCACCGCCACCGCCACCGCCACCGCCACCGCCACCGCCACCGCCACCGCCACCGCCACCGCCACCGCCACCGCCACCGCCACCGCCACCGCCACCGCCACCGCCACCGCCACCGCCACCGCCACCGCCACCGCCACCGCCACCGCCACCGCCACCGCCACCGCCACCGCCACCGCCACCGCCACCGCCACCGCCACCGCCACCGCCACCGCCACCGCCACCGCCACCGCCACCGCCACCGCCACCGCCACCGCCACCGCCACCGCCACCGCCACCGCCACCGCCACAAAGAAAATGTGTAAGGCCGCTTGTGAACCATATTTATATTTGCTGAAATATATAGCCTTGTGGTGCAAATAACAATTTTTCTACAAATGATCTACTTATCGTCATTGAATATTGGAAATTTCAGTGAAGTCCAAATAAATAACTGCGTTTCGATTATCACTCCATTGACCATTCAGTCAGTTTCCATAACTAATGGTAGGGCGGGCTATTGAAAAAGACATATTGATGGTATCCTGAATGGATAATGACAAATCGTTAAACTCGTTGTGAAAGCTATATTTATATAAATTCATGTTATACTATTGACAGCACATGAATTAGATGAATGATATTTCAATTTTCATTAAATAGCCATGTTTGAAGCCCTTGTCTATGGAAATCGGAAATTGTGGTTACTGTTATTATTGTGGATCTTTGGTTATCGAAGTTTTATAGCCAGACAATCGTTATCGAACATTATCATTAGCTAGCTTTGTCTTCTAAGGGTACATGGTGGAATAAAATTGGACTTGTTATGTTTGCATATCATCAATCTAGTATTATAAGCATATGAACGCCCTTGAGAGATATACCGATAATAAAAATAAAATACAGTATGAAATAAATGATAGGCATATTATTCAAAAAAGATTTAATTTACTAGAAAAAAGATGGTTTTGAATGTTTTGGGAAAAATTACTCCCTCAACTCCAGATAAACTTTTCAACTCGAGAACGGTTGAAGATACAGCAATTCTGCGACCGCCATTCAATTCAGAACATTTGAATTAGTATAATTTGTTAATTTGTAATAGAGATTTCCATAGACAAAAATATTTGAATGAATGTAATTGTAAATTATCAAAAATTTCAACTTGAAGGTGTAGAGGGTCCGTAATAAGTCTATGGCATTTTCAATTGATCGACTTCAAATTCCGCATATTCAAAAAAGATTGCATTTCACGGATATAACTAGAAAACATATTTTTAGGATGTTTTGGGAAAAAATAATCCCCTCAACTCTGGATGAACTTTTCAACTTGAGAAGGGTTGAAGATACAGCAATTTTGCGAACTCGATTCAGAATAATAAAATCAGTGTAATGTCAATTTGAAATGAAAATATAACTGAAATCACCATAATGGTGAATTATATAAATTTTCAACTCGATAGTGTACAGGTTGCGTAAAAAGCCTATGAAATCTTTATTTGACACTGAATCGATTTCAAATTCTGTGTGCGAACGCCAATCGATTCAGAATTATGAATTTAGCATAATCTGTTAATTTGAAACTACAATATCAAGAGAAAAACATATTTGAATTAAATCTTGAGGTGGAACCAAGAAGCGCAATTAACTTCTGCATCTATATGAGTTTCTAGTTGCTGAGTTATAAGCAAATTGTCAGTCAATAGGTACCACCTAACCTCCTACCTAGTTCTACTAGAAGAAGACTCAATACAATAAGTTGTGTTAGAATAATTACCTGAAAATTATGCATTTCAGTGCAGGCAATTTCTAATCACTCCTGTGAGTTCAGAACGCTTCTTCACTAAAATTGCTCATCAAAAATTATATGTCAGGGTATCACTGATTAGAGAACTTAACATTTAAGATTGAAAGGGTGACATCTATGAAACACTAACCCCTAAAGTATCCATTGAAAGTGTCTCCATTAAAAATAAATTTAACTTTTTTTTTTATTTCTCAAATCATTTACTGGAAGGAAGATATCGAGGGTTGGAAATTTTCAACATAACCCCAGTAGACAGATTTATTGTATATAAATAGTAACCTGTCACATTTAAATACAAATCAAAGCTAAGATATATTTCAGTAGACACATCATCTGATATTTGGGTTTCTGAATGCAGTCTGGAGCTCTGAGTAAGTAGGATTTTCTTTGAACTAGAATTTGTAGTTGCTAGTTTAATAATTTTTTCCTCAATTTAAATTATTTTCAATTCAATGCGTGCTTTGTTGTTGATATAATCGTATGATAATAACTGTTATTTTTCATAATAAGCTCTCAATATCCACCTATATTCCCAACAATTCAAGTATTCATCGAAAATATCCAATTATAGCTGAAAATGACCACTTATATTTGTTCTTTCCACAATTATTCCCCAAGCACCTACCGTTTGTTAAATTTTCGATAGAACAGCAGATCAATACCACCAACCATAATTTATTCATATATGTAATTAAACATTTCATTAATACAAAAGACATAATAAACGTAATTCCGGTCGAAATTGCATTGATAGGGCTATTTGGAGTTTATTGAAACTTCTATGGCTGAAATCCATAGTAAATAAATAATTGGATGATATTTGTTGGTTTTCAAATCTGATTATCTCAATTAAATATCCGAAAAACATCCACAACTGTAATTCAGCGAATGAAATTATTCACCATACGAGTATTTGTAATTTGAACATCAAATTAATGATATGTTTTCTATGGATTGATTTCATTTACACAACGACATATCCTGTATTTGCATAATAATAAAAGGTCTGAAAACTATAGAGAAAAAAAAAACATGAAAAAAGGAAGTAAAAGAATATAATTTGGTATTCTTTTCGAACTTCGAGGTTCTATGCCTCAGGACACACGTTTCTAACAGGTGTCCTTCCTGAACTTTTCTCATATCTTCATCTCTTATAGATGTCTTCAATAAAAATATGAAAGTTTCACGTAGGTATTTGCTGGGGAGTTTATCCTAGGTATGCTCTGTCAACAGAATAATATCATAACTAGGACCATAAGATATTCTGACATTGGATAGTTGAGCTCTAGATAGTTTTCGTAGCACTGAAAAAAGCTAGAAGTTAGATGCCGTATCTCCAGTGACTCTGTTTTCCAGCGTTGGTTTATCACAGTTCGAATTCTTTGGACTTCAAGCTTCCACCTCTTGCTACTGTTGTGTTTTTGATGCTAGGTTTGGATCGTTTGGTATGGCTGAGCTAGTGTTTTCCCATTTCTAGGTAATTCTCTTCAAACTGACTTTTTTGTACAACCTTCAAACACTTCACATGCTGAAACAACTGCCTACCTGACATTGGACCAATGTTGTTCAATACCCTCGGTTTATCCATGTGGAAGTTTCTGTTCTACGACTTCCTTCTGTTTCCTCAATTTTCGCTATTTCTGAGAAACGAACATGGATATTACAGATCACTCCAGCAGTAATCAGCAATTGTCATGGCTCTTGTGATCAGTACATTGTCCTATTCTTTTACACGAAGGATCACGTTATCAATTTAGTGCCAATGCTTCGATCTGGAATGGTGCGAACTCATCCTTTTATCCTTCAGAGTTGCCTACTTACCTGTCATTCACCAGTAGTAATAGGCCAAAACAAGGAGTTCTTGTCAACTCTTGCTTTGAAGTCCCTTGAAGGTATGACTTCATCAAATAGGGTTATGTTCATTAGAATAGTTAATATGAGGCTGCAGATGAAGAGTCTTGTGACGATATAATCTTTTCATTTTTGTTTCATCCTTTAAGGCTGTGAGGTTTCTCTTTAATAGTTCACGAAGTATCTATTGCCTGCTTGTTTTTATCCCTCAATAGAGTATATGACCACGTGTACTAACTGATTCCAGTGAGTTTCTTGGATAACAAAGGAAAATCGATTTCTGAAATATATTTTGTATGCATGGAAACAAATCGGTAATAACAGTTCTACCTAGGTGAAGTCCGTGTTGTTCCTTCGATATAGCTAATGTGCCAAATCAACCGTACACAAGGTTTCAATTACAGCTAATTAGGTGACAAATTAAAACACCTTTTTTCCACCACAAAGATTTCCAGTGATAGAGCTGAATAATAATGTGCTAATAAGATATACTGCGACAGCCGACAGCCACGTCATGCATTCATGTATGAAATCTTGATAAGGGGATAATTTATGATAGGTGGCGCACATGAAACAATAGATAGTGGAATCGATATCTTGAGAGAAAGACTCGGCTTACTGGTGTTTTTGGCGGTGTGTTTTTGTTTCGGGTCCTTTTTCATCGCGAGAATCAACACAGGTGGCTGGCTCTAAGACTGAATAAAAAAAAAGTGGGTTGTATATGGTATTTTCATGACGGAAATGTCAATGTTACAATGACTATAGTAATAACAAAACTAAATTTCATTCTCATCAGAGTTTTCAGAGCGAGAGGTCTTATATTCAGTGTTACCATTGAAGTCCGCATCATATGGGATTTTTTTATCATTTTTGAATTGCAAACTCAATGTAGGCTCTGAAAATAAAGCAAAATGACTATAAACCAGCCACATCTGTCAAATTTGACATTTCTCCTTATAAATTACAAAATGTTATACTCCAATAAGGGTTTTTTCAGATTTCACCAAATTTGAAGTATCCTAGGATGTGAAAAAAAATCAAAGTAATTCAAACTGGTTCAAATTTATAAAATATTTCATGTAAATATTGAGAAATAACCTACTATATTGTTATATTTAAAGAAACGTCAAATTTAACAGGTGTAGCCGATCGATAGGAAGAAACCGCACCGCAACAATAAGTTTGCATAATTTTCAAAGCACAAACAATTTACTAACTATAAATTTGCAATTACTGAATAATACTGAAGAATTCCATATGATGCGGACTCCAACGATGACACTGTATATGATATTGATATGGGACTTCCCCAGGGATCTGTGCCGAGACCGCTTATATTCCTTACATCAATCAACGATTTGCCAGAATATGTCTAGAAGAAAATGGATACTGTATGCGGCTGACTACTCAGTAGTGGTCACATCACATACCACTGGGGGGCTCCGTAACTGAACAACAACTCTGCACTGCCACTGCCACTGCCACTGCCACTGCCACTGCCACTGCCACTGCCACTGCCACTGCCACTGCCACTGCCACTGCCACTGCCACTGCCACTGCCACTGCCACTGCCACTGCCACTGCCACTGCCACTGCCACTGCCACTGCCACTGCCACTGCCACTGCCACTGCCACTGCCACTGCCACTGCCACTGCCACTGCCACTGCCACTGCCACTGCCACTGCCACTGCCACTGCCACTGCCACTGCCACTGCCACTGCCACTGCCACTGCCACTGCCACTGCCACTGCCACTGCCACTGCCACTGCCACTGCCACTGCCACTGCCACTGCCACTGCCACTGCCACTGCCACTGCCACTGCCACTGCCACTGCCACTGCCACTGCCACTGCCACTGCCACTGCCACTGCCACTGCCACTGCCACTGCCACTGCCACTGCCACTGCCACTGCCACTGCCACTGCCACTGCCACTGCCACTGCCACTGCCACTGCCACTGCCACTGCCACTGCCACTGCCACTGCCACTGCCACTGCCACTGCCACTGCCACTGCCACTGCCACTGCCACTGCCACTGCCACTGCCACTGCCACTGCCACTGCCACTGCCACTGCCACTGCCACTGCCACTGCCACTGCCACTGCCACTGCCACTGCCACTGCCACTGCCACTGCCACTGCCACTGCCACTGCCACTGCCACTGCCACTGCCACTGCCACTGCCACTGCCACTGCCACTGCCACTGCCACTGCCACTGCCACTGCCACTGCCACTGCCACTGCCACTGCCACTGCCACTGCCACTGCCACAGCCACTGCCACTGCCACTGCCACTGCCACTGCCACTGCCACTGCCACTGCCACTGCCACTGCCACTGCCACTGCCACTGCCACTGCCACTGCCACTGCCACTGCCACTGCCACTGCCACTGCCACTGCCACTGCTTTGGATGATGATTGGCTCTCCTGCATGAATATTATCATTATTATGCTCTGATTGTATAGCTTATACAAAATCCTAGGCTTTTCTATTACAAACAAAAAGTTCACGAGTCTCTTCCACTTTCAGCTAACTCCTGAAAATTAGGAAGCGACAAAATTTCGTTCACGATCGCTTCATTACTCCGTTATGAGCGGACTAATTATATGACTAGGAATTGAAGTTTGCTTTGACAGTTTCCAACAAGAAGGAAACAACTTTCGTTCATGTCGATTTTAATTTTGAGAATGCAGAAAGTTTGTCTGCAAACTTTGTAAACTTCTTTTCACAGACGGATCGCATTGAATCAATTGGAAAATATCCACGGCAGTATTTCAGAGTTTCCAGTTTGTCTTGATGAAACTAATTGCAATCGATTTCTATAGGGGGTTGTCGAGTGAATAGAAGCACTTTTTCTCTTGGGAAGGTGTCTATACGCTGAGTGAAAACTTCAAATTGGAAGTGATAATAATTGTAATACACTCTTGCATTGAGACGAGGTGGAACAATCAATCAAATTCATTTGACGGAATTAGGTTAGACTAGGTAATATCGAAAACAAGTCAGAAATTCTCAAGTCTTTCGGGAAATCCCAAGCAACAAAGTTGATTGCGATGCAGGTTATTTTAAAAAACAACAATATCCACTAATAAGGAAAGCCCAAATTGTGAAAATCTAGAGGATTTAAATCCGGCTATCGAGCAGGCCCATGATCCGTACCTCCCCTACCTATCCAACGATTTGGATATACTGTATCTAAGTGATTACGTACAATAATGCTGAAATGGGCTGGTGCACCATCATGCATGAACCATACGTGTTGTCTCAGCTGTAGTAGGTTACTCTTCCTGTACGAAATGAAGGTAATATTCGCCTGTAAGTCGTTGTGGAAAGAAATATGGACCGACTGAATAATCATCAATCACCTCAAGCCATACATTAACTGAAAACTGATGCTGAAATTGAGCTTCATAGATTCCATGTAGATTTTCCTCAGCCCAGACATAATTGTTAGCCCAGACATAATTGTTATGGAAATTTCGTATACACTGTCCAAAATTAGTTTCGTCAGTAAACGAAACGCCATTTGAAAACTTAGGAATTTGAGCGATTTGATGAAGAATCCAATGACAAAAAAAGTAGGCGCAGAAGAAAGGATCTGAGTAGTAGAGCTTGCACACGTTGAATATGGAACGGATACAATTGCTGTCCTTTACGAATTTTTAAATACAGTAAAGTTGCTTACATTCAATATTTTGGCAATTTTTAGAGTACTTGTTTCAGGTGACTCCGCAATTAACCCGAGAACTGCTTCTTCCAGTTGCACAGTTCGTACTTCTCGAGGGTGTCCGCAGTCAGCCGTTTGTTTCTTAAATGTACCATTTTCGCACAAACGTTGGTGAAGATGAGCAAATATTGTGTAATAGGGTACCCTACGTCCTTGATGGATAAAATGAAATTGAATTGATTAGTAATATTAATTTTATACTAAACAGAAAACTCAAAAATATTAAAATGCTTAAGTGACATTTCGTTGAAATATTCGTATTTAAGAATGTAAGAAGCCTACTAGCGTCGCTACTAGATAATGTGTTAAAGAAATGAAAAATATGCGTTAAGCGCTTTCATTTTTTTTGCATAAAAAAGGCGCCCCACACAAAAAAAGGCAAGAGAGACTTTATGTTCCAAATTGAACGAAGAATCCAAAATGATTTTTCTTGAAAACCGACCAAATTTCATTTTCATGTCTCGACTGGTTTCAGAGCAATAAATGAATGACCAGTTTTTAAGTTAAACTTCAACACCCCGTATTTCGGAAAACAAAGCAATAGCGGACAAAAGTTATGAAGCAAAATGCCATTATTTTTTCTTACAAAATCACTCTCTGAAGTTTGTCGCACTTATTCACTAACACCCTGTATATGCCTGTACAGTCAAGCTGCGAATGAAGCATCCATACTACTCTTCTATTCAGTCCGCCCCTGTCCCAGTCTAAATGTGAAATGAGTTTCTGTGAACGTCCCAGGCTGTGGTTGGCGCTCAACTTCTGGTTAATGCTATGAAACTAGGAACCCACATAATGTGTACACACACACACACACATCGATCCACCGCTTCACAAAGCTCCGACGAAGCCTAATCAAGAATTGATGAAATCGGTGCCTTTGGCGAGAACTAATAGCTCTTCGGAATTATTTTTCTGAAAAGTACTCTTCTCGGCCGTGGTTTGTACGGTAAATAGAGGTGGGTGGACAGGGGGATAGGTGTATCGATTGTGTCTGAGAGGGGAACGACGTGTCCCTTGTTTCGTGTTTCGCATGTCTGAGAAGTTTGACCGGGAGTAGGTTCGTCGGGAATGAACTTTGGGAGTTAATGCTGTCATGTTCGCCAGCCCCAGTCTGTTGAACGTGATTTTAACTATTTTTGTCTTGGTATGGTGTATAACATCGATGTGTTATACCTATCTCGAATCATTCTTAGAAAACAGTTTCGTAAGAATAAGGAGAGAATGAAGTCTTCCATTGTTTACGCCAAACATTTTAAATAGCACTCTATTATATTGTTGAATTCTTATGGCATTGCTATGACCAGTTTTGAATATTCAGATTATTATTTCTCGCAGTAATACTGCCGCATTTCCGCAACAAACTATAATTACCCTTTTTGCGATTAACCCTTTCGCGGATTTAATGTTGTGCAAAACGAATTTATTTTTATTTGATATCGCCGTTATTACGGAGCAGGGATAGCCATCTGAATGCCAGCGTTGATAGGAGATGCGTATCGTCATCATCTCACTAATGAACGCCTTTCAAAGAACTTTCGAAAGACTGATTCAAATCAAATAGAGTTGTATTTACAAAAAACTGATCGGGCATGTTTTTTTTTCATTTATTTTCCTCACTGACAATATTACATTGTATAGGAAAAGTCAGTCAGTGTAAATATCAACACAATAACATCAAAACTGAAAGTAACCTAACAGTAACAGGACATAAAATTGTGGATAGTCTTAGTGTATATACAGATAAAATGATATTCTTAAAGCTTAAAGTGACATAATAGGAACATTACACATCTGATGAATTCATGTAAACTACAATTTATCACAATTACATACTGGCAAATGGCACATGTAGTTCGTTTTTTGCCTTGTATTCAACGTGTGATGAGAATATTTGGTTGTGAATTCTTTCCGTTGTTTATAGACATATAGTGACATTTCAAAAATATATAAGGAGTACACTGTGAGAATTTGATAATCCCTAAATAACGTGAAATTTGTGAAATGAAGATTTTTGGAAAAAGAGTCGAGATACCCCAAAAACAAATGTCATATCTAGGTCGAGATTCAATTTCTGAATGATAGTACATCTATTATTTTAAATTTTTTCAATGTTATAGATGATAATTTTGATATTAAATTTTCACAGTGTTTCTTCCAGTCCAGGTTTTCATCTAGATGTATACCAAGAAACTTCACATTATCTGCATTTGTAATTGGTGTATTGTTAATTTTTATCTGAAAAGTTTGACAATTACTTTGTCTTGTATGGAATCGAAGCATACTAGTCTTATTTGCATTGAAACATAGATTGTTTGTGCAGCACCACGAAAATATATCATTTACTATTTTATTACACTCTTTTTCTAGTATTGCATCATTTTTATTGGATATAATAAATACATCATACATAGAGAAATCGGCTCTGTCTGAAAACTCATCCATTTCATTGAGATACAACAAAAATAGCACAGGAACCAGAATTGAGCCCTGTGGTACACCATCCTTTACCATTGAATAGTTAGAATAGTTTTGAAATTATCTTAGAGAGAAAATGCTATACGCTGCGTGAAAGAGGATGTCCACCAAGAGGATAATTTTGCGTGCCTTTCAGAGTTTTTGAAGCACTTCCGATTTACAAGCATATGCATTTTCGACCCCTGTTCCTGAGAACTGTATGATGATTACCATGTGTGCCTTTCACTTGCATTTCTATCTTGGGATCATATTTTATTAATTTCTGTAATAATTTTGTCAATGCTGCAATAATCTCGACGTATTTGTCACTGTATCTTTCAGCAGCTATGGAAATCCTACTACCTAGACCTACCTCCTCTCCACATGTTCCTGGAGAGAGAGAGGCTAGATGGACAACCTATAGAATCATGCATATTGCCAATTGCATGCAACACAGCGTAGCAGACTGCTGAATGACCTCTGATATAAAGCTTCAAACAATAAATTTTGACCTGCCTCACCCCATTCTGATTCCTAAGAGAGACGACTGGGTCCCCCAAGAAGAGCAACTACTGAGAGCAGATTACTGTTGGTTCACATATGTTTCAAAAACTCTCTCAAGTTTTGGTGCAGGTATATACAGCCCTATACCTAGAACATATATTTCAACCTATCTAGGAATAAATGCGACAGTATTCCAGGCGGAAATTCACTCCGTCGATTCGTGTAGGAAGAAACCAACATCACACAAAGATCAATAAAAATTCACTCGGGCGTTCAAGCGGCTATGAAAGCACTTGGATCGTATCGATCAACACCTAAGCTGGTATCAAACTGCCTGAGGAGACTATCTTCAATAGGAAGACTCAACAGCGATGTCCAACAGGCCTACTCACGGGGAGGACCCGACATAACGTCTCTGTCTTGAAGATGATGAAACAGCAGAGCACATACATTGTGCCTACCCTGCCGCTGATCGAATCAGGTTTTCGATGTTTGACAGAGTTTCAATCTGTCCCTTGGACCTGACAGATCATACGCCAAGAAGCTGGATTTATTTGATGAAATATGAATTGATATGAGCCACAATAAATAGCAGACCCGCTCATTTCAACCTCACCTAACCTAGCTCTATGAACTCCTCATCCAACCCTATGATGTGCTGAAGCACGTCCTGGGTTGACAGATGCATTTTGCCGGGGATCCACAACAATGCTGTGTGTAGCCTGAGCCTTCACTAGAGTGACGCTTTTCATGTTCTTTATCTTTCTGGCAAGCCATTATTTTAAGTAGTTGTTGGTAGCCGTGAGTAAAAGCTACCTATGCCTTAGTCCAGTTGACTTGCGCTTTGGTGGCACAGGAACCATTTTAGTCTCAGCCAAAGTGCCTCTCACGGCGTCTGAAAACTCCATCAGCTGGACTTCAATGAAAATAACTTCAGGTTGGCATCATCAGCAAATTACCAGCTGCACGGCTTTATCCGCAATGGTCGGTGTAATCGGTCCTTGACCTCCCTGCCACTTTCTCATAGTGTGAATCCTGGAGTTATTCCTCTCTTGTTGATGAAGTTTTTTGGAGGAACCTCTGTGGGAAGTGGGGTTGGAGGTGTGACCGTCTGGGTTCTTGGAGACTTTGTAGAGGAGGCCGCCAATCATTTCTGAAACTTGTTCTAGTATGGTCTGCGAACGTTTTTCGGTTTCTTTAGTTAGGTTTTATAGAGGTACAGATTCAGGGGAAGGAAAGTGAAATGGAAAAGCATTGGTTTCGTCACGGTCCCTGTTTTTTGCCTTTGCTTTGAGGTCATCATTCATTGGTGTAGCATCAGGGGTAAACTTGGATAGGGGTGTCTGTGTGAGACCTTTGAAGAGCTTGTTTGTATCATTTCTGGTTCCTACTCGGTTTCTGGAGGGGTTTGAGATGGGCCAGAGGGTTCTTGGAGAGGGTCTCTAGAAGGTTCTCCTTACTTTTGGGCCCTCAGCATGATAAGACCTTAGCTTTTGGGGGATTCATATCGACTTTTCAGAAGAGATCCACCATGTTGAGTTGAAGCAGGGCTACATTAAGAAGAATGGGATTCTTTTTCGTCTTGGAAATAGCTTTCTCGAGAGGTTTGCTAGATCTTCTCTGCTATTTTCCAAGTTCCAGGTCGAAATGGTCGGCCATACGGCCACCACTTCACAAGGTCACAGGGTCTTCCAGATTCTATTAAGAGGCAGAAATATCGGTCCATTTTTCTACCATGGTTGTTAGACGGGACCCCGTTACATTAATATATTAACAAGAGTGATCGAAATGGTTCTTCAATAATTATGATATGCTGACTGTGGGAGGAAAACCACGAATAGACCCCATTGATATCCTTGAATTCATCAAGGAATTGAAGCTTGAGGGGCTGCTGTAAACGAGAACACCTTGAAATAGCAGAAGAAGACGGGGCACAATAGATCTAATTAGGTCGCAGCGCATCAGTCACCATCCATACTTACCATTACCATTGCCATGTCCGTAGGGGGAAGTAGTTGTTTTCTGTCAGATTTGTGCCTCATTTTTCCACTTTGTGGAAATGTGTGAATGAGCTGCATATCCAGGGCTTTAGGTATTGGTTGGCCTTCTTGCATATGTACATTCTTTGAGAACACCTGGAATTCTGAAAGAGGTGCGATTGCTTTTGTAACATAAACGTTTTTTTGCAATATCGTTGATAAAAATTACAAACAGTCTCAGAAATCCTCCATTCCAAGTAAATAGATAGTTTCATCGCGAAACAAACCGAATATACTAGTTGATGAAATTCAAAAAAAAGTCGCCAAATCCTTCTTGTATATTGGCCAGTTCGATGCTGGATCAAGTATCATGGAAAATGCAACACATATGGCGTGAATGGCTGACATAATCGTGAAACGTTTTTCTTTCCTCATCGGATATTCTCGGAGGATGACTTATTCATGAGAAGAGTTCAAGGGTGCAATAAATTATATCGAAATGAAATTCCGAGGTTATATTTCAATGATAGCATAATGTATTAGGTTATTGCCAGAGAAGAATGACACTTGTTCCGAAAGGAAAATATGTGTGATAGATTCGAAAGCATTATCGATATTTTTACTTTATTCCGAAATCAACATCAATTAACGATAATAAGAGAGAGAGACTGAGAAGTCAATAATACCTCTACACAGTGTCAACGTAGAATTCCGCATCTCTGACGAGAAAATTAAAACAAGTTAGTTCATTCGAAGATCTTCAACTGAAGACGATTGTGGATAAAAGCAATCGAAACGTTGTGAAAAAGTGCAAAATGTCAAATATCTTTTGAACAAATTGAAATGATGTACTTCCGAAGCCTAAGAAATCACCATCATGTTACTCAAATTTCAATCCTCAACCCTCAATATGATATTATCAGAACTCTAAATGATTTGATAATGGAAAAAATATTGAATTTTTTTAGAGTAATATTGTGAAGTGTATTGCACATATAAAACGAATCCATCGTTTGAAATTTACCCATTTTAAATAGGGCTACACGTTTTTTTTACATGAGTAAAAAGGAATTTTTTTGTGATTTTTTTCGAGTGATCTTTTTTGTTTGCCCATCATCTTAAATATTACGAAATATACTATTCCATCATTTTGAATCGATTGGAGTTCGCAGAATTGCTCAATCTATAACAGTTCTGGAATTGAAAAGTTTATCTAGAGTTGGGAGGAATGATTTCCCCAAAATCATTTTTTATTATGTTTTCTACTCTCATTCATAAAATACAAACTTTTCAGAATATGTACAACGAATATAGAGTCGATTCAGAATCTATTGAAGAGTTGAACTGTTAAGGGAATTTTCGACGTTTTATCCTTTTTTTCTGCTAAACCTTTTATCTGAATGAATATAAATGATATGTTTTTGGATTCAGCATGCAATTTTACATATATAGTGTGAATTTTAAGTTGATGTGATGATTTTGTGTTTTTCATGATTTTTAGGATTTTTTCGAGTAATATTTATTTTTGCCTATTGACTTGAAATTCACGTAATATACTAATTTCATCATTCTGAATCGATTGGCGTTCGCAGAATTGCTTTATTTCATCTCAAATTCGGGGAATGCAATCCTTTTAGAATATGCACAATGAATATGAAGTCCATTCAGACTTGATTAAAGATTTCATAGGCTTTTTTATCTTTTTTTTTCATGATTCTTAGGGGTCTACCCCTTAAGATTGTTTCGAGTAATCTTTATTCTTGCCTTCCGACTTAAAATTCATGATATACACTATTCTGAATCGATTGGCGTTCGCAGAATTGCTCTATTTATAACTGTTCTGGAGTTAGACTAGAGTTGGGAGGGGTCATTTCCACCCAAAAACTCTTTTTTTCACTTCCAGTCATAAAATGCTACCTTTTTCCAATATGCGCACCAAATATGAATTCGATTCCGAGTCAATTAAAGATTTCATAAGCTTTTTACGGCACCTCCGCAATTTCAATCTTAGAATGAAATTTTTCTTCTCTACTTTTTCGCTCCACAATTTGTTTATATCATCCGCAAACAGAGTGAATTTTCCATCGATATTTATAGTAGCCAAATCATTTATGTAAAGCAGCGAAAGTGTTGGTCCTAGTATTGATCCTTAGGGAACACCACTATTGATATAAGCCTTTACTGAGGGTGCTGTAGTTTTTACAACCTGACTTCTGCCTGTTGTTGAATCCATTGATGCCATAGTGTTTCAGTTGTTGGAGTAATATTTTGTGATTTACACAATCGAATACCTACTTTGGATAAATCACAAAATACTGATGCAGTCGCTTCTCTACTTTAAGACTTTTTATTATATACTTGATTTTGAAAACAAAATATGGCATCATGGGTACTCTTTTGTGATTGGAATCCAAACTTTTGACGCCGAATTATATTGTTTAATGACAAAACGTCGGATAGACGATTCTTCACAATTTTCTCTATAATTGGATGATTAATTTTTGGTTGGTTGGATTTGAGGATTTACTGAATGGTCTATCTAACAATAAGTGAATGTGGGAAAGTTTATTTATGAGTGAATAATGTGGATCAGACTTTACTTCTGTCCATAAATAGTTAGAATTCCACCTTGATATGGACTATTCTAAAAATTTGTAGTTTGCTGAAAGCTGTCCAATTGTTTCCTGATTCATAGCATGGACGTCTTGATGATCACTTCCCTGATTCTGTAAATCACGTGCCACGAAATCGCAATTCCTTCCAGAGAAAGTATTCATTCCAACTTTCAGCTTTCTGAAAATTAAGATCGACACGAAAAGTCTGAAACTACCCCAGCCAACAGTAATTAGTCGGCTCTGAATGGCATCGCTAATAATGAAGCTCTCATGCTGAAAATCGGCGAAAATTCCGCGACCGGGCTATCTCTGCACAATCTGTCGGTACGCATGTAAACACCCTCATTATGTGAGAACAGTGCTTCGTGAATTATCGTTACTGGGGGCGCTGTAAAAGGTTAATAGGCAACCCCCGGGACGCCGTGAAAGCTCCCTCGGGACAATGAAGGCGCTTCATTTCTTACATAAATCGATAAATTATCATTCTATTATTCAAAAGATGCGGTGGGATGAGAGCGTTTTTCGACACGTTCCCGAGAATATGCTGCTGATTCCAGGCGGGGCTCAAACGGGTTTCTAGTTAGGCTTTCCGGGATGTTCAGCCGTCTGGACTCTCCATTAAATATTTCGGCAACATATTGTTTCATTATTCAGTGGGAAAGCTATTGAAGCACGATACTTTGGAACATCATGGAACACCAAAACCGAAGCTGGATTTGTAACAAGTCATACATATCATTCATCGAATGAGAAATCCGTAATTGGTATCACCCCAACTAACAATTCACTATTTTATAAGGGGTCGTAATAACGTTTTTCTACAAGCGTGCGTGTTCCGCCCTATTCCCGCAAGCAATTTAGTTTGAGAGGTGTCATATTCCCGCACTAGTGCGGGAAAAATTTTCCCGCACGCTAATGTCACTTCAAGTGAGTTTTTCCCGCACTAGTGTGGTAAAAATTTTTTTCTACAAGCGTGCGTGTTCCGCCCTATTCCCGCACGCAATTTAGTTTGAGAGGTGTCATATTCCCGCCCTAGTGCGGGAAAAATTTTCCCGCATGCTAATGTCACTTCAAGTGAGTTTTTCCCGCACTAGTGCGGTAATAATTTTTCCCGCACGTGAAAGTTTGTTCAAGAGCATCACATAAGATGTTTCAATGCTCCTGTAGAAAAAATCTTGATCCTTACTCATACGGAAAGGTACTATCCCGCACTCGACAGCTTACCCGAACTCCGCTTTGCGTCGTTCGGGTAACGGCAGTCTCATGCGGGAATAGTACTCTTTCCGTACTTGTTAGGATAATAACTATTCCCGCACGTGAAAGTTTGTTCAAGAGCATCACATAAGATGTTTCAATGCTCTTGTAGAAAAAATCTTGATCCTTACTCATACGGAAAGGTACTATCCCGCACTCGACAGCTTACCCGAACTCCGCTTTGCGTCGTTCGGGTAACGGCAGTCTCATGCGGGAATAGTACTCTTTCCGTACTTGTTAGGATAATAACTATTCCCGCACGTGAAAGTTTGTTCAAGAGCATCACATAAGATGTTTCAATGCTCTTGTAGAAAAAATCTTGATCCTTCCTCATACGGAAAGGTACTATCCCGCACTCGACTGCTTACCCGAACTCCGCTTTGCGTCGTTCGGGTAACGGCAGTCTCATGCGGGAATAGTACTCTTTCCGTACTTGTTAGGATAATAACTATTCCCGCACGTGAAAGTTTGTTCAAGAGCATCACATAAGATGTTTCAATGCTCTTGTAGAAAAAATCTTGATCCTTCCTCATACGGAAAGGTACTATCCCGCACTCGACTGCTTACCCGAACTCCGCTTTGCGTCGTTCGGGTAACGGCAGTTAGTAACGCACTAGTGCGGGAAAAACTCACTTGAAGTGACATTAGCGTGCGGGAAAATTTGTCGTATTCCCGCACTAGTGCGGGAAAAATTTTCCTCCTCCTCCTGAAATTGAGGACGCGGTGTTGCAAGTAATTGAAGAACATCCTGAGACGAGTACAAGAAAGATCGCCAGAACTCTGAATATTTCTCATCAAATTGTTTGGCGTAATTTGGTTGATTTTTCTATACCAATGCCATAATTCAAGAGTATAGGCACTCCCGAGAGATTTTCCACAGCGTGTGAACTTTTGTCAGTGTCATCTTCAGAGTATTGCACTAAAATTTAGTCCAAATTTTATTCACATACAAGCAATTTTTTCTCGGAACGATATTCAAAATTTCCATAATAGTCATGTGTGGGCGAAAGAAAATCCCCATGCCATAACCTGAACCCATTTTCAACACCAATTTTCGGTTAATGTATGGACAGGAATTATTGGTGATTGATTATCTTATAGGCCCATTTTTTCTACCAGGACACCTCGATGGTCCGTCTCATTTACACTTTCTCGAAGAAGAACTTAGTGGGTTGCTTGGAGATGTGTCAATTGCGTTAAGAAATCCAATATGGTACATGCATGATGGAGCCCCTGTTCATTTCAGTAATTTTCCGAAACCATTCAATACAGTTTATCATAATTGTTGGCTAGGTCGCGGATGACCTCAGTTATGGCCAGCAAGATCCCCCGATCTCAACATTTTAATTTTTTTTTTGAAGGGGCACTCTGAAACTCTAGAGTATGAAACTCCCGTCAATACTTCAGATGATTTAAGAGAGCGAATATTTGCCTCGTGTGAAGCTATACGAAATATGCCGAGAATGTTTGAACGTGTTCGTAATTCATTGCATAGATGGGCAGAAGTATGCCTTTTGAGTGAAGGTGGCCATTTCCAACAATTTTTATGATCAGTATTAGTATTATCAATCTTAATATATATAAATTACGTGTCACGTTGTTTGTCCGCTATAGACTCCCAAACTATTCAACCGATTTCAATCAAATTTGCACACCGTGTGCAGTTCGATCTAACTTAACAGATAGCATAGCTCACATCTCAATTTATAGCCGCAATATTATTTTATTGCCAATTATTTGTTGATGGCGAGAGAGTGAGACAGAACACATTACACGTTCTCGGTCTCCTCTTTGTGCGATGCTTCGTAGTTTCCACACTATCGTCTACTAAGCATTATTTGTTTATTATTCGACAGTCACAATTATCTGTCAGTCCCAAACGATTCTAACAGATGGCGGTATCTGCTGACTGGATTGAGTAAGTATTCTAACAGATGGCGCAGTGTTAAAAGTACTAACGTTTCACATAAGTTACAATTTAATGGCATAACCACCACGTGTTGCTGAGGCAATAAATTTGATCCGTTCATGTAAACTCGCTTTTTGTTTGTACCAGCTGATATCCATATTTTTGGATTCTCATTCATTTTGGAACAGATCTGATCTCTCAATTTACATTCAGTCGATGCACAAACATTTCCACACCGCATCAGATCTTTGAGGGATTGATCCTAAAATGAAACGATTTCGGAAACCACGCGTTGGACAAAGAAAACTCATGAGATCAAATTTGCTCAAAAATGGATAAGGATCTTGAAAGTGATTTTTATTTTTAAAGAAAGCAGGTAGTATTCTATTCTCAAAGAATATTCAATAATGCAAAACCTATACGGACGCCATAAAATGAACCTCGATGCATAGAGGACATGTACCAAATTTTATTAAGATGTCCACAATATTATTTCAGTTATTACCAAAAAACTGATTTTTTTCAAAATTTCATTTATAGGATTTTTTTTAATGAGTCTAAGAATCAATCTCTTAAATATGTCTACGAATGTAAAATGTAAAATGACTTCAATACCTACTATAAAAACACTCATTCGTGATAAAACGTTTTACACTAATTTAAAATTTTTTAACATTCATAGTACGGTAACTTATTTAGAAGTAGGTCATAAGAGACACAGTCAAATGCCTTGGATAGATCACACGTCGAAAGGATGGTATGGTGTTTATTTTCCAGGCCCCTGGCTGTTTCCTAAGACTTTCAATAACGCCCTGATATTGGATTTGTTCCGTCGAAAGCAAAATTGATTGTTGGATAGGAATATATTTGATTCCAAATAGTGTTTTTGGTCCAGTAAAATTTTTACGGATTTGGAAAAGACATTCATTATGGAGATTGGGCGGGAATCATTCAAAATTTCAGTGCCACTTTTCTTTTAACAGAGGTAAATCAGAAAAAATTTTATAGTTCTGGGAGAACAACTAGAGGTTCAAGCAGGGTATCGAATGTTTCCTATATCAGTTATGAATTTATTTCAAAACATTTTCCTGTTCAATGAAAGTACTTCGATGACGCTAGAAAAAGTGATCTTTGAAGATGCTAATTCTCTCAGTCAGTACTTCGGAAGTGGGGAAGGAACTCTCTGTTAATTTTTTTTATGATTTCCTCGGCAATAGTACTGAAAAAATAATTGATTTTGTCAATGCTAAAATATGTCACATCATTGTTTTCAGGTTTCTTGTTGAACTCGTAATTGACAACATACCGACTATCTTTACATATATTCGCAGAATTAGATAAAAAGTTGTCGAATGCTGATTATTTCCTATGAATGATTGGGTTTTCGTCATCTGTTTCCGAATATCTGGATAATGCCCAGTGTTCTATTTTCTTGTGGTTTTTGCAATTATTTTGAATGATGATAGAATATTTCGCTTATTGGCCAGTTGTTATCTGGACCACTTCACTGGTGGTTTATTTGCATGACACTTCTTCAGATGAAAACACCGGTTATGAGCCAAGTTTTATTTTGACTCTCTTTTTGAATGTGCAACATTTTGAACAGTTTATGAGACAGTTGTAAGTAGATCCTATTTCTGAATTTTTTTCTAGCAAATTGAAAGGAACATAACCAACAAATGAAATATCGCACGTGCAAAATGGATTTATTCCTGTTATTCAAGGGTGTTAACGATATTTCCTACTCTTCTAACTATTTTTATTAAAAAGAGAGCCAATACAATAATGTTTCACAGTACAGGCAGGTAACTAAGGGTACCATTGGAATGAAAATTGAATGCCCTTCAAAATTATATGTCACTTAACCCCCTTTACATTTGAGTTGAATCACGAGAGCTGAAAATATTCACTACATTTTTCCCCTTGAGAATGAAATGACGTGTCTTTTCGATTTTTCAGATTGACACCCTGTATTTGTCTGCATTTGTTCATTATTTTCCGCTGAAATATATGGACATGTGTGTTTCCTCTAAAAAATACACGAAAATGTATCGTTATTGGTGATTTTCCTCAGAAAGAAAATTTACTTGAAAGTGTTTCCTTCTTATATCTCCCCACCTCCTCATCCATATTTACAAGGCACCCTTTCAATGTACGTTAGAAGCTATATACGATAAAGACCGTGAAATATTTCCCGAGGAAGTCGGAGCGCTAAGTCATTCAAAATACGTTAATCAAAACTTCGGAAGAGTGATAACTTTGGAATACGGGAATACCTCCATTTGTCAACATTCCGTTTAATGCTGTTTGCTTCACCGGAGTAGAGTACGTAGAAAATCAGCTAAGTGGTTCATTTTTACTGCGTGAAAAATATATATGGCTTCCCTTTTAACGTAACAAACGAGGGGGTCATAAATTCCGGAATTCTTCCGGGATATGGAGGATAGCAGGGATGGTTAACAATTCAACAAGTTTTTGTGAAGAATACCTGGTGTGATTTCGATATCAGTCTGATAACTGATGCATTGTACAGTATCCAATTCTGTGGAGAAATTTGAGACGGAAAACGTCAAAAGCATACAATATTCACTTTTTCATTCGGAAAGAAACCAAACCCGAACAGTCCCCTCCTCCAGGACATCTCAAGATCGACTGAGAGTCTTCTGTCTCCTCATCCTTACCAGGCAAACTCAGTAAAAATTTCACCCCAATCGAGGCCAATCCGTTAAGGTGAGCGTTCAATTTCGTGTATTCCAAGTTCATATTGCATTTGGAAATGATTTTACTTGGTTGGTTGGTTTGAGGCTGACGAACCAGACGCAGGGTTTACCCGTGAGGGTGACCCTTAATACTGAGACCAACTGGGGTCTATTGTATTCTGTCGTCAGTAGTTCCTAGTTAAATAGGCCCGTATCTTTTATCAGGTTTAGTAATCTATTCACTAGGTGTTTCGGATTCATGCCTATTTCTAGGTTGGTCTGTCCGAATATTCTGTAGCGCTTGTTGTACAGCGCGTCGCATTCGAAGATGATGTGAGAGGCTGTTTCCTCCTCGTCACCACAAAGTCTGCACTCCACGGTTTCTCTGTTTATTCCCATGGTGTGCAGGTGTTTCCTAAGGGCGCAATGTCCGGTTAGTAAGCCGGTAAGTATGCGTATCTCAGGTCTGTTCAGGTTGAGAATGTCAGCCGTCAGTGTTTGGCTTAAGTGCCTCACCATGGCTGTGCTGTGTCGATGCCCTTCGATTTGGTCCCAATATGTTTGGTGTCTTGTTTTCTTCCATGATTTTACTTGGAAAACTCAAATTTGGTAGGTGAACTCAGAAAGGATTGGAGTACTTATTGAATATATTGACATTGATTTAATATCAAAAATTGAGATTTTTCTGGTCGGCCTATAAAAACAGTGCAACTTCTAACTGATAGGGAATATCCAGACAATGTCGTTTGGGAGATCAATTTGATTTCAAAAATAGGTGGCGAATAGCCTAATTAAAATATAGAGCGGCGCGAAATAATTCCTATCCTACCAACATTCTCACTGTTTTCTTAGTTCGGCATTAGTAAAAAGATGTCGCTAGAGTTTTAGTAGGCGCTCAATAGTTTTAAACATACCAAATGAATTTCAAACTGTCGTTTGGACCCGTTATCTCAGGTTCTACAATTTTGCGCTTGGTTGTTTTTCAATGATCATTATCCACGTGAGACACTGTTTATGTCGCTAATCATATCAGCTACATCTGAATATCAAGTTTCGAAACAGTTGTTCCGGCGTGGTTGAATTTCGTGACGAAATTTAGTAAATTCTACCCTCTTTTTCATGCTGACATTCGAGTGTCTTCGTCGGACTGTACTCGCATCCAAATGAGAATCCCTTGTATTTTACGAAGTTTCGAATTCGCGAAACTATAGCTTTGAGTTTTCCGAGGATAACTCGGCGACGCAATAAATCTTCCAAACTTTTCAATACATCCAGCCGCATTCAGGAAGGACTAAGTGATAGATCGGTCGATCTGTCTTCGGAAGTTACCTGCACGAACGGCACCAGAGTGATGACTTGTGTGAATTAAACATTTCCTTAACGAAGTTAGCACTTCTTCGTTGAGTGATGTACTGTCAAGGAGTTACTTTCAGAAGTGAGAGGGGAAAGCTGGTTACAGTCGAACAAGATTCTCATAAGTTAACAAATCATGATGTATAGCTGGTCTTGAATCCGTAATTATGAATACCAGGAATCTTCAAGCTTCATTCTCTATCAGTCGAATGATATATCCGGAAAGAGTAATTGCCCCAGTGGGCTCAGGCCAAAACGGCATCACCTGAATCGAGTGTTTATACTGTAGCGTTACTTTTACTACCCTGGCTAGTAGAGGAGAACTTGAAGTAAAACTACAAGAAAACACTGATAAAAGGATTTTTTGCATCAAAGCAAAATTGCATTGATTCAAGAAGATTGTATTCTTGAATAGGTCCAACCAAATATAAGTTTGATTTTTTGACAGAATCCTCTTGACCACACGAAGAGAAAATGTTTTGAGATATAAGATCACTTTCCTCTTTGAAGGATGGTAGTTGGTTGAGGCAAGAATATTTCAACTTCAATAATGGACACTATTCTTCCATCAATGTTATCCTTTAGCACCTGTGAGTGTTGAACCTCTTGACACAAGAGGTTTCATGTTTGATCAAGATGAAAACATCTTATATAATAATAATAATTTGGTAATTTTCCATGAAACCTCAACAATTTTTCTTCAAATGTGTATGTATTCCATAAGAAATGATAAAATGATTATAAAAATATCATCAAATAAATACTCATTTCAACAATAACAATTTCAACAAGTGAATAAAAATTAAATTTATTATAACATTAACTCTACATACAATAATATATAGATTAGCAAAAAATTTCGATTGTTCGTTATTCATATGACCATACTTGTTGATGAAATAAGTAACTGCCAACTTTGCCAATCTGTCTCTATCGGTGTTATTTAGGGTGCTAGAACTGGCCTTCGTCAAAAGAGCTTGGTCCCAAGAAGTAATTTCTGACAAATACAATTAGGTCAAAATTATTCATCACACCTTGGACAATATAAAATTAATTCTGTACAGAAACTTTTTATAGGCTTTCTTACGTTGATATCAGTTTCAATGTCAGACATTTCGTTATCGAAAAACCATCAACTTATATTCTTCAAATCCCTACTGCCTTTTTTCGAATAAAAATATTATTAAGTTCTTTTTTTCTGAATTCAAATATGTATGATGGCTAAACGGGATTTGGAGTTGACATAATCTTGAAATAAGAAGAGACAGGTGTTTCGCGAGCACCCGCTATGGCTTAAGCGTATTGGTTGACTGTATCACGTGCTTTCTCCAGATCTCTGCCAAAGAATTATATTTTTGAATCAAGAGGAAAATGTTCTTCAGATGAGTCAATGTTGGCGTTCTCTGGGTTGAAGAGTAAGAATGTTTTGCTGCGATCAAACTCATTCCAAGATAATTTATGTGAAGAAGCAAACAGCTCAATTAGTTTGAAATATGAGTATATTCATCAATTAGAAATAATTATTCTTCTCAAGAGAGTATTCTGTTCAAGAGTTTGTATATATTTG
Organism: Chrysolina americana; assembly: GCA_958502065.1. Taxonomy (NCBI): domain Eukaryota; kingdom Metazoa; phylum Arthropoda; class Insecta; order Coleoptera; family Chrysomelidae; genus Chrysolina; species Chrysolina americana. The sequence goes on along the minus strand of OY293417.1, from coordinate 2,125,020 downwards.
ATTGAAGATATCCTTTTTATCTTTGCATGTACTGGACACATGATAGTACTGATGAAAATCAACTTCTTCACAACAAATATTTTTGATTCGAGATTATCTGCATTTGAAAGTCGAGTATGTGGACTGTGCATGCACTTGGTAATGAAAATATACCATGAAGACAATTTTCAAATACTTAGGATATTAAGGAGTTGATTTTGGCCTATTGGGAATACCAATAATTATTGAAGAATATGGTTAACACCCTCTTTGTTGTGAATTGTAACGCACGAAGTTCATAATAAAGGTCAATTCAACAGAAAATAATGCATTAACAACTACCTACAAACAATTGAGGTACAATGGCTTTATGTAAGAATAGTTCTGTAATATTAATTTTATACCTACATATTTAATGAAAACCGTTTGCAGTGATGCACAACAATGCGATCGAATAAAGAAAAAATGTTTTTCACCATTATACACACAACAATTGAAAACGAAAATATTTTCAAACTACCTTCACAACTGGCCCATAAATGATCTGAATTTCAATTTTGCAGGAATAATTCAACCACCATATTGCACTTCCTTAGTGGCACATCTGCACACAAAAGCACTGAATACTATGACGAATATAACAACTTTGATATTCGAACCCACCCCTCAGTCAGTCAAACGGAATACGATTACAAGATGGAGGTCCCGGTAGCAGTTCTCGCTTTCGCGTGGGTTCGCAGGGTTTCGCGAGCACCCGCTATGGCTTAAGCGTATTGGTTGACTGTATCACGTGCTTTCTCCAGATCTCTGCCAAAGAATTATATTTTTGAATCAAGAGGAAAATGTTCTTCAGATGAGTCAATGTTGGCGTTCTCTGGGTTGAAGAGTAAGAATGTTTTGCTGCGATCAAACTCATTCCAAGATAATTTATGTGAAGAAGCAAACAGCTCAATTAGTTTGAAATATGAGTATATTCATCAATTAGAAATAATTATTCTTCTCAAGAGAGTATTCTGTTCAAGAGTTTGTATATATTTGATTGAAGATATCCTTTTTATCTTTGCATGTACTGGACACATGATAGTACTGATGAAAATCAACTTCTTCACAGGAAATTATTAATACTAATATTACCTGATGTACATTTTTTTATCCTGCCTCCAAAGCTCCGACAATTTCGAAAAGCGCGCACTTTCCCCAATAACCACTTCTCAGTAGAGCTCTCAGACACAGAAATCGAAGAACCATGTGTGGCCTGGATAGACTCAATGCTGAGGAACCGACTGATACACATCACTGTACCAGAGGAGACCGTAGTAGCCAGGGCGACCAGAGGATGTCAACAAGGTGGAGTTCTATCCTCGCTTCTGTGGAATCTGATCGCGGACTCTCTGCTGGAAACACTGAAAGAAGCAAGACATCTGGCCCTTGGCTATGCTGACGATATCGTGGTCTTAGCACAGGAAAAATTCAAAACAACCGTTAGAGATCGTATGCAGGAGGCTCTTAACCTTGTCACGAGATGGACGGACTTGGAGAGGCTCAACGTCAATCCTTGCAAGGCAACCATAGTAGCATTCACCCGAAGTCGAAAAATAGAGGGCCTAGAACCCATACAACTTCGAGGGAAGGACATGCAGATATAGGGGGGAGTCAAGTATCTTGGAGTGATACTAGACTCCAAGCTGACCTGGAAACAGCATACCAAAAAAATAACCAGAAAAGCCGCAACGAGGCTAAGCAAGGTGCAAAGACTTGTTTGTCTTGGAATCAACACCAACTGCAGCGATGGAGACACTCCTGGGACTGCCACCTCTTCACTTTGTGGTTCAGGGCGAGGCAAGGCTTGGTGCCTCCAGACTGCAGATCGCACCCAATGTGAAAGTTGGAACAGGACACATGAGAATCGTTGGAACTGTGATCTGGGACGCGCTAGGAACGAGAACGGACCACATTCCGAAACGGTACTCCTTCAACGACCAGTTAATAGTGCTAGTGCCAAACAGAACTGAATGGAACGGTTCAAAGCTCAAGGAAATTTTACAAGGAAAAATCTGGTACTTGAATGGATCCGAAACTGAGAATGAAGCGGGCTTAGGAGTCCAAGTATTGGCATCATCTCATCACTGGGTGCCATCCTTCAATGCGCGAAGGAAAACAGGAGAAACGTTTGAAACGCGCATATCAACATCCTATCAGACAGCCAAGCTGCACTGAAGGCCTTGTGTTGCAAGGAAGTAACCTCCAAACTGGTATGGGACTGTAAAGAAGAACTGAGAACTCCCCCCCATTGTCTGGGGGAGTATAACAATGGAACAGACGATTTTGGATGCAAGCTCCTATCATTTTGAGAGTTGGAACGCAGCTATTCCTGAGATGTAGGATGGGTGACCATATGCCTCCGGTTGCTGTTTGTTTTCCGCGATGCTTCTCGGCCGCCTCATTAGTGACCTCTTTGCAACCACCAGCATTCGTATGAAATTGATTGAAACAGTGCTATTCAATGGTAAACACGATGGAGGATGGTACAAATAAGATTTTTTAGTACTTCTAAGTATCTGAGACGCTTACCGGCTAGGTATTTCTGAATATTTACTTCACAACACTTCATACAGGTGGGATATTTAAATGTACTGGTTGGGTTAGATCGTCATATTTGAAATACTCACTACAATTTTGGATTTATAAGTTTTAACAAATTTTCTTACAACCGGCATTTTTTGTAAACTGAAAAATTATTTTTCAAGAATTTTTGAACTGTGCTTTCCAATGAGTAACGGGGTATTTTGTCAGACATTTCAATAATTTCTAAGTTTGTTTTTAATTAAGGTGTTAATTTCTATTTTTGTATTTATGGATAGTTTTGGAATTTATTTTATTCAGCAAATTTGAAAATTATCGTTATTAAGTAATGTTGCCATCAACATTTTATAAAAATGACTTACAAGTAATTCGAAAGGGACCACTTCAGTGGTTCATAATACCACTGAAGAAATTCATCAAAAAGTGGGATTATCAAAATTAGTTCAATATAAAATATAATGAATGACTATGATAAGAAACGTCATCTGTATATGCGAAAACAAAAACTGCTGTTACAATATTGAAATCATCAACAGATTATTTTGATGTATGAGAAAAAGTGGAGCCCCAATTATGGAGCCTTGCGGGATAGCTTGCTCGATATTTGTTTATTGGCGTCAAGTATTCTATTCAAATATCACTGATCTTTGAGTCCTGCCTTTCACTTCATCAATTTAATAGCAATTTCTCCCACACAGTTTCCCCCCGTTTTCAAGAAGAGGTGTTCATGGTTACCACACATGAAAGTTCTAGAATGAATATATCTTGAAATACTCCTGGGGAAGCTTCATAATTATGATGTGAGAGGATCAACACAGGATATTACGCAAAATTGTATGTTCAAGGAAGTTCACAGTATGAATGATTTTATAAAAACAACAATTGGTGTCGCACAAGGAACAGTATCGGGCCCGATAACACTTCTTGTTTACATAAATAGCGTTGTGATTTGAGAAAACTCTCAAGGTTATTGTATGCCGATTTTTTCTGCAGAGTCTTCACAGGAAAATCCTGCAATGTTCACAGAACATCGTTAAAGTCGAGATAGGTAGGATTTGACGTTCTTATCAAATTTATGTGGGTGGCATGCTTTTTGAACAGAATCTAGAACATCAACAGTGTATTTAGAAGCTGCACAGCATGGAAAAAAGTATTCTAGAACTAGTTTGATCTGTGCCAAGATTTTGAGAGGCACTTTGGTTAGTGGATTTGAATATCTTCAGAAATATTTGAAGATATGATCGAAATATATTGGAATTATTATTTCAGAACACCAAATCTATTACAAGAAATTGAAATTTTCAAAAGAATAAATCACAACCCTGGAAGTATTCAAATACAATGTATGAAAACAGGGCCGTGATGGTCATGATGGTAGAGCGCTTGTCTCTTAACCTAAGGGTCATGGGTTCGATTCCCAGCATGGTCATCGGTCTCGTGCATGGCATCATACGTTAAAAGGTAAGGGCTCCGACTTCCCTAGCTCGGACAAGTCTTTCGAAGACTTTTGAGGGTTGTACTCTTAAGGGTGTGCAGCTGGTTGACGAAAATAACAATTTTAACAACAACAACAAAAACGAAATATCCTCAGGTATTAAGTGGATCTGAATGAGTCAAAATCAGTTTCCTAGATTATGCGGAATCGTTTTTTAAACATCCCGGAAAGGGATCGTATGGAAATTTTAATCCCCCTTCTACCAATGGCAAAGTGGAGTCGGAATCAAATCTGTTAATACGTCATGGAAACTGAAGCGCACGGGAAAGAAAACAAAACTGAAATGAGACTCCTTTTGACAAAAATTCTGTTTGAGCGTAAAAAACCGCATGCGACTGAAAAGTATTAAAGCAACCGCGACTCCCAATCACGTTCATGTGGCTTTCCCGACCCTCAATATGGAAATTTCCACTAGCCATGGGAAATTGGATGAGCTGAAAATTACCGTGAAAGTTGATACCGTTCGGCCACTTTAAAAAGGGGATTTTTGTTTTGCGCAATCTACAAATGAAATAAACATGTCATATCAGGATTAATTTGGAAACTTGGAATATTTGTATAAAGTGCTTAATTATACAATAATGAATATGTTCTCAAAAGAGTTTACATACATTCAGAATGGTAGAAAATTGGTTAAAGCAGCACTACTCACTTTAATTTGTGATGATAGATGATAGACGCGCTTTTTGTAACTTAAAATTAATTCATGCCAATGAAAAAATTCTTTTGATAGACGCAGAAAAATTACTCTATGTGAATACCTGTTATTTTTTGCATCTCAATTATAATGATATTATATGCCATCTCTGAAAAACATTCGCAACGAATTCAGAATGACAGGCAGCTCAAGCTCAATTTTTGTGATTATGCTCCGGTTATTTTCAAAATTGATATTACGAATAATAATAATAATAATAATAATAACGTTTGTTCATCAAGGTTCACAGGAGGATGCTTCCTATGTTTGATATAAACGTTAGAATATATTCGCAAGTGTCAAGCGCTTATAAAGGATAAGCAATAAACACTGTGTGCGAAAACATAATACATATTTGAAATAAGATAAAAAGAATAATTTACAAATTTATGATAAAAATGGTATGTTGTGTGATATAACAATATCTACACATACACCCGTACACACATATAACGTATTTAATACACACATGAAAGTAGATATAAAATTTAAACATAGAAATATAAAATTCTTGATAAAATTCATTAATTCTAGATGGCGGTTTCAAGATGGCTGTTGAAACTAGTGAATTTGTGCTGATTCTATTCAAAATTGGCATATGAATGTTTCCAGAGTCACAAATTACAAAATTTTTATCAAAATTCATTAAATTGAGAGAGCAACTTCAAACTGGCAGAAGAAATTAGTGATTATCCTAATTCTATCAGAAATCATTTCATTTTGGTTCTTGGGGTCACATATCATGAATTTGTTGTCAAAATTCATTAATTTGGAATGGCAGCTGGAAGCTGGCAGATCAGTTTTGTGATTTTTTTCCAATCCTCAAAATTGGTTTGAGAAACTTATAATGGTCGGAGATTATGAAGTTTTAGTAAACATTCATGAATTTAAAATATCGACTACAAGCTGACAGACCATTTTTATAATTAGCCTTCTATTTTATCCAAATCTGTTCAAATTTGAGAAAACAGCTCCAACCTGGTAGACCAAATTATTTGTGATTATGAATTTTCTGTTGAAATTCATGAATTTGAGATGCCAACTTCAAGCTGACAGACAAAATTTGTGTTGACCCGATTAGTCTCAAAATTAGTTTGTGAAGCTTTTTGGCGTCGGATATCACAATTTCCTGATGAAACTTGTGGATTCTAGATGGCGGCTCTGAGATGGCTGTTGAGATCTGTGATTTCGACCTGATTCTATTCAAAATTGGTTTGTGAATGTTTCCATGGTCGAATATTATAATTTTTAGTAAAAATTCATGAATTTAAAATGACGACTTCAAGCTGGCAGACCATTTTTATGATTAGCCTCCTATTTTTCTTAAAGTTGGTTTGATTTAGAGATGGCACCTCCAACCTGGTAGACCAAATTTGTGATTATACGCCAAATTTTCTCAAACCCGGTTTGTGAATGTTTTTGGCATTAATTATTACAATTATTTGTCAAAATTTGAGAATTTCAGATGACGGCTCCGAGATGGCGAAAAAATTGTGAATGTTCTCTCATAATTCTAGAGGAAGAGTTATGTGATTATATTCCGATGGTATTAAAGAAATAGTATGTGAAGATTTTCGAGGTAGGAGATAATGAATTCTTCCTCAAAATTCATGAATTTGAAATGACAGTTCCAAGATGACGACTGAGTTCTGGTCATATTCAAAATTGATTGTTTTTGGCGTCGGATATCACAATTTCCAGTCGAAATTCATGAATTCTAAATGATGCTTTCGAAATTTCAGTTTCATTTTATTGAAAATTGGTACATGCAGGATTTGCGTAAAAGACACTGAAAATTTTCTTACAGAATTGCAGAATTTTAGATAACAACTCCAAGCTGGCGGATGAGTTTTGTGGTTATTATACAATTCTATTGAAAATTGGTTGGTGGGATGCTTTTGGGGTGAGGACCCTGCTTGCTTGACAGAATTCATGAATTCCAAATGTTTAAAATCAGCAGTGCTTCCTCAACAAGTAAATTAATAGGCTGAAATATATGGAGTTGAATTAATAGGGTCATAGGGCCCGCATACATCTATACGAACGGAGAAATGTATCTCAACATTCTAACAATCGCTGAATTGAAACTAGTGGCCTTCAAGATGTCCAGATTTGACTCTCATAGATTTTATTCTACGCAGTTATCCAGAATCTGTTAATCGTATGAGGGTTGCCATTTCGACTCTTGAACTGCCGCTTAACGGGACTGAGGGGGTGAGGCCATTGAAAGTTATTCATATACTATTTTGGTTTCCCTGACGTTTCCTGAAAATGGGTTTGAGCATTTTTTGATATATTTTTTCGTATCTTAACTATTTTCGAGTGAATTTGAAACTGTCTCAAAAAAAAGTCTGAATAATATAAGTCTATCACAGTGTGCCAGAGATCTCTGTCTCTTGGTTGACATTATAATATGAGATTACTTCAAGATCACACGTGATCATAAATGAAATCAGTAATAACGACCAATCAAATAAATCTATAATACATTTTAATATACGGGCGATTAAGGAGCAATTCAAAATTATGTGGATATCACCTGAGCCGCGTCATCAGATTTTTTCATTCGAACATAAAGAGGACTCGATTAGAATCTTCATTTGATTTTGTCGCCGATTTCACTAAGAAAAGTTCGGGATATAATTAAGGACTGAATTAACGTCTTTCATCTTTGAGGTGCTGAATTAGTTTCCTCTTTCGTTTTGATGGATGTTCTCTAAAAGTTCATCAAGTCTGAAGTTGAATTAACAGAGGTGAAAGATAATTATTGTACCGAATTATAAAGTTTAGTTAGAAACAGTCTGGTAGTTTCACTGAAATCCAGAAAAATATTCTGAATGGGTATAGATAAATTGACAAAAACGGTAAGATAATAATGATTATTGGGTCTAGCTCTCTATTCCACTGGCCACGACGTCGTAGGAGTTTCTGTGATTGCTTCACAAAACTCCTAAAAATATTCATTCCACTTTTCCAATTTCTCCATTCATTATTTTGCTTTGCACCATCGAGAAGGCTACAAACTTCGTATCTCAACTCCGAATTGCGCATCATAAACAACAATTTGGCGCAGTCGGTAGGATCATTATTCAAGAAAATTTCCTGAACCATTATCATATACCTCTGCTTACCATTTCAAGATTTCATTCGATTTCATTTCAAGGAGTGATTGAACATAATTCATTGATTTTACTGCCAGCGAGATATTTTGTGAAAAGAATCAATTTATATGTAATAAACTGACGGTATTGTACTGTAATACTGAAGTTTACCAAATACCACTGGAACTTCACATATTCCTAGTGTTTCTACTTCATTATACTGATAATGACGTAACATTCAGTGGTTTTTCTTCAATATTGGCTCTTCCTGGATGAACATTTCATGAAATTGCTCTATATTATTAATCATTGATTTTGCATCGCCATTGTCTGTATGATGATTTTTTTAAAACGTCTTAAGAAAATCTCGTATACGGAACTATTCTTCTCATTATTTGTGAATTATTACCATCTGAAATTTGCACAGATCTAATATTCTTTCCAACTACATCTACTTCTCTGACTAATACCTCGACGGACATTAAACTACATCTGACAAATATTTGTGCAACGTTCTCCCAAGAAGACCCAATTGCCAGTGCTTGTCTTGTAATTAAACAGGAGATTATTCTTCATTTGGCTGGGAATGACCACCTGCAGACATACATGTTTCGAAGTTTATTGCCTCTCATCAGTGACAGGGTAGGTCGGACAACATTATAATTATCCTGTCCCTGCCAAATGAATAAAAATCAACCGTTTAACTAATATTTCCCCACGGATGACACTACGATCCACAACAAAGTTGATCGCAGCGCCATCCGCAAGAAACAAGATAAAACACTCCCAAGTAGCACAGACTCAGGGAAGAGGAACCTGTATTAATTCGAACAAAGTTCGAATATATTGTGCCAGAGAGGTATCAACAATGTGAAAGAATACGGGGTACCCTTCTCTCTGAGCGTTTCCACCAAGTGGAAAATTAAATGCAAACATCTGTGAGAAAGCAACTGCTTCCCTGGCTAATATCATGACGGACATTGAACTACATCTGACAGATATTTGTGCAACGTTCTTCCAAGAAGATCCAATTGCAAGAGCTTGTCTCTTAATTAAACAGAAAATTATCCTTTATTTGGCTGGGAATGACCACCTGCAGACATGCATGTTTCGAGGTTTATTGCCTCTCATCAGTGACAGGGTAGGTCGGACAACATTATAATTGTGTGAACATCTGATTTTTCCACTTGGCGGAGAGAAAGGGTTATTCGACTTCGTCGATTTTATTTTTTTCATTATAATAATGATATTTATAACTTGGTGGTTATAACCAAGCCAATCAATTTTTGACAGTTGACAAAGGGTTCAATTATTTTGATTATATGATAGTTTGGTTTTTGAAAACACATTTTTATAGAGGTAATAAATTGTATTATCAACAGAAGTGATTCAAGTTTCAGCAACTTTCAGAGCAAAGTAGAAGAGGCGATTACATCTTCAGGACGTGAAAGATGCTCAAACAATCAATTTATTTTCAATTAGACTATTCAATATACTATCTCCAAGATGAAACTATACATAAATCTTTCTTCTTTTCTGAAAATGTCACTAATATTGAACGACTGAAAATTCCAACAAATCTAATTATCAGAATATCTGTTGTACCGATCAGTTCGAGGCGATTTGTGTTTCAAAGCAGCTTATTAATTCATTCATCATTCGAAGGCTCGGTATCTCCCTTTTTGTGGATCCATATTGGCTCGAAGGATTAATATGGTAGCTTGCTGGATCGTCGGATTGTTTCCCAATTAAATGTGACGGGCAATATTTCAGATAGAAACGTTTGAAATGATCGCAGATTTTGTAGTCAGTTTGTTCCTGATTAGACAGTCTTTTTGTGCAGGGTAGTATGGATAATTCCACGGTTTCCTATTGAATGTTTTTCATCCATGTCAAATCTCCTTTCAGTACAGTGGGGACTCATAAAAGCGAAATGTCAAAGACAATGGACAATTGTTGTGGAAAAAGCAACATTTGTACTTTTTGGTTGTGTATCATTTGGAATATTTACTTATTCTGCCTTCACAAGTGAACTACATTTATATCCACGATATCGTATCAAGGGTTCCACAGGGTGCAATTCTCGGACCTCTCTAATTTTCATTTATACGAACAATGACGTTCACTACATATATCTGACGAATTTATGCCTTGTACTTCTGGTAAAATTCTTCTGAACTTCGGATTTGATGCAAAATGTCTTCATATCAACACAGGATGTTGTTTTAGCAAATGACAGAATTTGTTCATGGGCAACTACTTGAAGAATAGGACTGATAAAACCACGGAATATTTTTCTGAACACGACAGCAATGGCTAATATGTTGAACTGTCTTCTCATATTACTCCGAGCATATGAGGAAAAAGTCCAGAATTTTTTTTATCGAGTTTTTATATAATTTATGTCATCCATTTCGATGGACTTCCTCGTGAAAGATAAGCTGATTTCGGCATTTTTTTTTTCGGGATGTGTTAATACAGAAGATTGCATGAGAGAAATGAGAAATTATATTTCCAGATAATCCGAAGAACGAAAAAAAAATCATGAAAAATACAAAATTATCATATTCACTCAAAATTTGCACTATAAACGTAAAATTTTGCGCTGATTCTGAAAATATGATATTCGGTAATGCTGAGATACAAGGTTTAACGTAAAAACTGCATGAAACGTCAAAAATTTCCTTGCAAGATCGAACTTGCGGAGATACGGTAAAAAGTCTATAAGGTCTTCATTTGTCCCGGAATAGACTTCAATTTCGATGTGCGTATTCACAAACCATTGAGATTTACGAATATGAGTAGCGAAAAAATCCAAAATAATGTTTGGTGTGAAATGTTCCCTTTCAACTCCAGATGAAATTATCAACTTGAGAACGGTTGAAGATAGAGCAATTCTGCGAACGCCAATCGATTCAGAATGATGGAATATATTTCGTGAATTTCCAGATAATGGGAACAACGAAAAAAATCATGAAAAAAGTTCCAAAAAATCATGAAAAATACAAAATCATCATATCCACTTAAAATTTGCACTATAAACGTAAAATTTTGTGCTGATTCTGAAAATATGATATTCAGTAATGCTGAGATACAAGGTTTAACGTAAAGTCTGCATAAAACGTCCAAAATTTCCTTGCAAGATCGAACTTGCGGAGATACGGTAAAAAGTCTATAAGGTCTTCATTTGTCCCGTAATAGACTTCAATTTCGATGTGCGTATTCACAAACCATTGATTTTACGAATATGAGTAGCGAAAAAATCCAAAAAATTGTTTGGAGTGAAATGTTCCCTTTCAACTCCAGATGAAATTATCAACTTTCGAACGGTTGAAGATAGAGCAATTCTGCGAACGCCAATCGATTCAGAATGATGGAATTAGTATATTTCGTGAATTTCTAGATGACCGGCAGAGTGACAAAAATCTTGAGAAAAGATCTAAGGGGTAGACCCATAAAAATCATAAAAAATACAAAATTATCAGATCCACTAGAAACTAATACTATAAACGTGAAATTTTATACTGATTTCAGAAATATAATATCTCTCTAGAGACTCATGTGAACTAGAGACGACGTAGCCCTTTCCTTTTCACGTGTAATTCTAGGCACTAGACCAGTGATCGTGCTGGCATTTGAACTCACGCACCGTGTTGAAATATTTCTGAAAAGTAGTTTTACATAATTTTATATAAAACTTCATTACCGCTATACTAGACCAAAATCACCGCTTCAAAATGCAACAGCCCAATCAAAGTTATATATACATGGTGTTCCAAACCCATCTGATATGTTTCAACCTCAAATGTGCCGCTAAATAATAAATGAGTACGTGTTGAAAAATTCGGACACGTTGTGAAACACTCTGTATCATTAATCCTGGAAAAAGTTCAAGCTACTCTTTCCCACCACCTGTTCTCGTCAATGATTTTTTCCCGGAAATAACGTCTCCGTAACGAGAAAGAACATTTCTTTGAAGTCCGTCGGTGCATAGAGATGCATCAAAGTAGCCTATTTCTACTCTTCAGTCTGCTCCAGTCAGCTCTCCATATGCATATCTGAATCGCTCAAAAGAAACGACTCTGGAGATTCGGAACGCCCATTAGCGCCGAGAAACAATAAAATTCGAGTAGATCTCCCGTTACTCCAGGGAAATTCGTCAGGCGAATGAAGAAAGTGTGAATTTTATATAGCGATAAATGTTTCTTTTGGGCAGAATTGGATCATAATTCAAAAACGTTTATTGATTCCACTTCTCGAGGATAGGGAAGCTACAAGAATAGGGAAGACTGACAAGAACACATGGTAAATTGATCTAATATACAAATATATAAATTTCCAGTTCTATCACATACTAGAAAAAAAATGATTGCTATAAAATCACTAAAAATTTAGGATCAATATTACTAACGATATATCTACAGTTGGCGTATTAAAAAATCAAAAGGCTTCTATTTTCAGAGTCTTTGATTTTTTTTACGAAGAAAGTGAGTAATCTGTTTTTTGTATGTCTTGAAAACTGCAAGTATACCAATTATTGTGACTACAGAACAATGAAATTTCGACAGAAAATTTGTCATATTTTTCGAATGCTTTGGACATTATCACGATCTACTGCTTTAATTTGTCTGATTTCTCGAAGGATTTTGACATTGTCAATCACGAACTATTACTTTACGAATTGAATTATGGTCTCAGCGAAATAACAATGTCAATGTTTTGATGGTGTCTCAATGGAGGGAAACAGAAAGTCTGCATTAAGAACAAAAAATCTCAGTTTCTCAGTGTTACTGAAGGAGTACCCCAAGGGCCCATACTAGGCCCAGTTTCATTTATTTTATATGCAGTAGATTTATTTTTTGAAACAGGTTCCTGTGAATTTTATCTATATGCTGTTCATATCCAAATTTTGATGACAATTTCCCTCATATTATATGAACCAATCAAATGCCATAATTTTCTCATTTCGAACTAATGAGAACAGAACTTTTTGAAAACTCTTTCTCCAGCCCGTGGTATTTTCAAAACGGTGTTTCGCTTCTAGCTTGTGTAACATTTCCATAGTTACGACTATCATGGTAAATATGAAACGTCAGTTTGACGGTTCAACTCTTCAACTGACATTGATTACACAAGATTTGCAATACGCATTTAGTCCATAATATATTGTATTCGTGAAATTTTCAGATCGAATATCCTTTCAAAATGCAGAATTTCTAAAATACTTTCACCTTACCAGGCACTCAAACTGTGTTGCTGTACAAAACACAGTTTTCGTGCCAGCAAGGCGAAAGCATTTTTCGAAAATTCCGCATTTTGTCGGGATATTACTACTGAAAATTTCAGCACAGGTACGTTGTGGAATTCAAGATAATCAGTGATGACCTGAAAAACACTACAAATATTTTAAAGAATCACAGTTTCCATACCAATCCTTGCAAACAAATCGCAACTCATTTTATTCAGGAATGATCAATAAAGGTCTCAAATAATGAATAATTATATTAAGATTGATATAGAAAACTTACTTTTATCAGTTAAATTATTTTTTTTTAAATTCAGGTGGACAAGGACTTGAAATTCTCCAATCATGTGAGCAAATGTATTCGCCTACTACTCTCTCAAATGTTAAATACTGTTGAAAAGTTCATGAACAGGAGTTTTGAAGTGATACCTGTGACTGACACATTGCTCACTTCAATTATTCTGATACAGCCTCTTTATTGATTCATTCTATGCGTACAGGAAACAAAAAATTCAAACTAATTGTGTTAGGTTAATTTTTTTGATTGAGAAAATAATACCACGTCTCTACTCATCTAACGTCGCTCAAGTAGCTGGATATGGAACAACACTAAAATGTAAGCAGGAAGCTGCTTGCTCGTGTTAATCTTCATGAAGTCAACATTCTGAACAGAAGTCAATTACAAATATCCAAATATTCGACCAAAAAGTTTCTGCTATGTACAGTAGCATTGATAATAATATAGAATCCTCAACATCTATGCTACGTTTAGAAACGAAATGAAAATTTCAATGATAAACACTAGAATGTTACTGAACTATCTTTGATGGATGTCTATAATAAGAACTTATATTGGTTTCTGTAACAAACGCAAGTGTTGGGTATAATATAAATTTCAATCATATGTTCTCCTTTCTCTTCTTTCTGTTTTCTAATGTTTGGAAGGATAGATTCCACAGGATTCTAATGTAGCCAAGATATCAGTTTCGATTTTTATAAAAAAAAAATCTGGCAAGATTATAAGTTTCCACATGTTTCAAGCAACATGTGATGTGAACTTTCCATGTTTACTGTATAATCCGTGTTCAATGTAAGAATAGTTGTTAAACTAAACTTTGCCCCATAAAAGACGATTTTTTTTCCGTCAGAAATTTCCCAGTCAGTTCCTGTTTCCAGAGCCTCGATACTTCCGGAGGGCTCGCTGGATCACTTACCCCAATAACCACTCCCCACGCCGTGGTATCAGGTCCGAGAGTCATGTGCCCTGAGCAAGCGGAGTGAACCAAGTATGACGGCCTTCTGCATTCGTCTGGCTAAGATTTCGGCCATATTACGGCACACCGGTATGATGGTTAGGTTAGCAGTGTCTCCATCATTCCACCAAAGACCGCTATTATCAGAACCACGAGTTTAACAGAATGGTTCGGGTAGAGCCTGCGGAGTTCAAGGAATGGATCTCGACATTTTATCCGTTTTTTCTCCTCATCTCGAACGATGTTCGTTTCGTTAGGAAACAGAAACTCAATGAAAGACTTATCTCAGTCTTTTGGCCGAGGAGGACTACATCAGGCTTTCTGGCAAGTACTTGCCTGAGGGTGGGAAATGAGTAGTTCACAAAGATTTGGCACCTCATAATCTCCACAACTGACTCAATATGGTATCGGCTACCCCATCACGCGACTGTGGAATCCCTTGGTCCGACTCCAGCCTCCTTGACCTGAGAAAGATGGTCAGGTTTCTGGATAAGCCAAGGAATTCAATGTTTTTGAGGAAGACTTCATGCATTGGCTTATTCTAATGTAGCTGAGGTGACTGTCACTCTCTGTACCTTTGACATGCGATTTCTGCTCAATGAGTTCCGTCTCGGTGACAGAATTCAGGATCATCCGTTTAGTGTCGAATACGAGACCAATTCCTGCTTCTCCATGGATGCAGACCATGCAGAGTTGAACTCCTAATTACTTTACGTGGTCCATCCAGAACCATTTTGTTATGTAGACACTCCAAACTCAAAAGTCCACGGTTTCCTCGCTGTTTGGAGAAGTATAACATTTGAACATTGAGATGCAAGCTATTAATTTGAATCATTTTGCAAGCTTTTACGTTGAGTTGTCCTAGCTCCTTTTGAGTCATTCCATAACTACGAAAGACTAGAGTAGAATCGGAACCCCATGCATATCAGTTGCAGCAACTTCCCCGACAGTTCTGTTGACCAGATCTGTTGGTGTTTATGCTGGAAGAGTTTTCAACAGTGGTTACCTCTTGGGAACGTTATACCAACCCTAGGTGAGAACACGTCTCTCCAGCATCCAGATGATGTAGGATGCTTCCGTCTACGAGCTGAAGGTCCTCTTTTGAGATAAACCGTGGCACATTTGTTGATCCCAAACTCCGTTCCAATAGCATGCGTGTACTCTTGCACCACCTTTAAGGATTGATGAAGATCCTTTTCTCCCGAAGCATATAGTTTGGGATCATCCATGTAGAACCGATGGATGACCTTATGTCAACGGTTTCTGGGGGTGCCGCGGATGTATCCGCGGATTTTCCGTAGTGCAACGGACAATGGCAATAAAAGAGACTACAATTATACGAGAATGCCTAATTCTCTTGGAGTATCCCAATTCCCACCCTCTAAACCAAATATCGGAAAGCTCAGCCAGACCCAACAGTTCGAAACACGGGAAGCTGCGATCCGCATAGTGAATGGGATACACTTATAGCCCCGTTCGAATGCCTAACGTTTGTTTGGCTTGACTTCAAAAGGGATCAAAGCTGCGAGCTTTTAGCCAATTGGAAAGCTGCTCTCAGCCTTTACATACACGAAACATCTGAGAAACGGTTAATTGCAATTGCATTCCCATCCATCAAATGGTCCGACTTTGGCATTTAATGAGTGGCGCGATGGAAAGATTCGGGATTCTGGATTCGAATGGAATGCCTGAATTACAGAGATTCTGCTACTTGTTCGCATATTTTATCCGGGGATTTCTTTCCGTTTTCCTATAAAGGAGCGGGAACATTCCCGAGTCGGAGAAATCTATCGCAGTCGAAACTCTCGATGATTAAATTGCTGAGTGTTATGGGTTTGCTGCGTTTTCGTCTTTGAACAACTTTTTGATGGTGCCTTGACTTCATCTGTCAGAGGTATTTGAATTATTGAATAAATAACTGGGAAACTTAAACAATTACTTAGATGTCCGTAAGGTGGGCTTGGTTGAAAAGTTATGTAAAATAAAACTGATCAACTGAAAATACGAAAAAACAGATCTGAAGCGATCGAGCCATATGAGACAGAATGAGAAAAAACAGGAATAATTCAAGTGATTCTTCATGTTCTTGTTCTTGTTCTCCAAAATAAGAAAATATTGTATTATTAAGGAAATACCATGATCCCTGAGGTAATATGATTACCTACATGGTCTCCGCCAGTTTTTGAAACTTTTATTTATTTAAGAAACTTTTATTTCAGTTACTTTTGCTAATGGTGAAGAAAGCTGAGTGTGGCTACATACCGGTTGACCACGAGGTAAGGTACGCCCCCCAATTTTTCTATAGTTTTGAAGATACAAGTTTCAAATTTGGTACGTCAATATATTTGTCGTTTAACCGGAAGTAACCCCAAACTTTGTTTTCAAATGACACTATGTACAATTTTTTTCATTATCCGGAAGAACACCAAATTTGTGATAACACTGTTCTTCAAAATTGAAAATAGATTGAAAAATGGCGGAGATACAGTTGATTGTTCAATCGAACAAAGTTGGCCATGAACATCAAACTCAATTCATCACAACTGACGAACGGCGTCAATATTTACAAGAGGAAGGTTCGAGGTAAGATACAGCTGAAAATTGGGCTTCTCATGTTATTGCAGCAACTATATTTTGAGCAATCACTGAGATATTTTCTTTACAGAGACAGTTTTGTTATGAAAAGATGAGTCATAATTTGTCAGATTATGAAAGAAGACAGGAATAAATTTCACCAGTTTATATTGCAAATTACATCTCGAATGAGCGCTTGTGCGGTACACACCAGTCAAGTGACAGTGATCTCGAACTTTCATGTCTTCAGGCTTATAGGAGTTACTACAAATATGACATTCTGTGTAAATCTGAAACTCTGTCTCTTCTTTTTCAGTAAGTGGTAGCAGTTCTTTGACATATTTCAAGTGTTTGTAATATAACTACAAAACGATCTCTTCCAACATTCTAACAAAAACCTCAGCACTATCACTTCCACGATATTTTACGGAATTCAAGAATTTGTCATCAAAATTACATTTCACATAGAAAGCGAATGAATATGGTTCATGATCATTAGCTCTCAATGTAAATGAATGCTCATCTGATGGTTCACTGTGATGAATAGGTTTCAGCAAACTCTCAAAATCAGCATATATCACTAACGGAATGGTAAGTTGTTTTTCTAAATTCGTAAACTTGAGAATATTTCCATGTTCATATCTAGTTTTGGAAGTAGCATACATACATGATTACAATCATATTGTTGATCAGCCGTCAGTTTTTCATTCGTAGGAAATAATTGAAGATATCCATCACAAATATATACACGTCCATTGTGCTTAGATTTTTGCCTTGAAACCAACTGTGACAAATCTGTAATGAGGCAGTAGTGACTATTTTCATTCAAATCAGTGATCAATAGAAGATTAACATGTGTTGCAGATCGATGTGTTGAAAAATATAAGGGCCCCACGATATTGGTAAAATTTTTATCAGCTATACGTTGCGTATCTATTCCAAAAACATTGATAGATACGTTGTTCATTCTTTCAAATTTAGGAATATCCTTCTATTCCACTGGAAAATCGATATCTTTGAAATTAAGTAATGTATTATAATGTGGGTATGAAGATGGACTGGAAGGATCTCCATTCGAAGGAAAGATCGCTGCCATAATGGACCAAGCAAAGCAAGCATTATCTAAGTTCTTCACATTCAAAACAGTTTGTTTTATATTGATTGTTTTTGCCAACTTAATATATGAGGAGGCTAATAGTGGGTTGTATTTGTTTAGAATAGAATAGAATAGAATAGAATATAACTTTATTCGCAGTAGTAGTAACTTACATCAATTAAAACACAATACATTCACATCCAGATAAATCTTCTGTAATGACCAGCCTGAGTCTCTTTCCTGGAATTTTAAAGCTTGGAAATCATCTAATTTCTGAATTCCGCATTAAGTCTAATAAGTTACTTTGAAGAAAAAGTCAACTAAAAGGAAATTCGTCCTGAAGGACTCGTGATTTTATCAATCGGTTTGTTTTCATATTTCATTTACGTTGAAGAAGAAATCATCGTTCACAGCTTTATTATATTTGGGCTCAGCCCTGAATTATGTATTCTACTCATTCCGTTCAAGCTGATCCTATCGCAGAAATTTATTTTAACAATTTCCTGGAACGAATCCGAATCGCAGCGCTGTTTAATTGAACTAAATGTGTTTTTCGCCCAATTTCCGCTCTACTCCGTCGAAATCAAATTTAAAAATGACGTTGTAATGAAATCCTTTCATGAAACGTCCAGAAAATATTTCCGTTTCTCCATCGGTGGCATGCTATTGAACAAAAGAATTTTTTCATCTGTTTGTTGTTTGAATTTTTCATATTAATTGTATTGGGGACAATAGAAACGTTTTCAATCAGGATTTCATTTTCCTGGCATGGAATACATCAATAAATTGGAGGTATTCGATATTTGAAAATGCCCACGCTCGTACCTACTCTGGTATTTTGTACCGATGGAACGAAACATTTCCAGCAGAATTGCAGAAGCCGGAGGACAGAAATGTACTCAAAAAAATACAGTCTCATCGATTCAACACACATAACTTTTTTCCACGAACACTGATTTGGATTTATTTTTGTTCGAAGCAGTTTTACACCGAATGTGGATTTCAAGAAAAAGAAACTACCCAAAACAGGATAAATTTGTGTTATATCCTAGATATGTTAACTAGCTAATGAACTGAGGAAGGTGATACGTTCCATAAAAAATGTAAAAACATTTCGCATTGACAAAATATCATTGAGAATATTTGAAAATCTCCCTGATGCTACTTTGACAACAGTAATAAATCACAAAGGGGTAAACTAGAAGATCCATCGAACTATAGCCCTATAGCTCTCTATCCCTGGCTAGCCAAAATCATAGAGAAAATTATAAAAATTTGTCTATCCGACTTCTTATCATCAAACAATATAATTGCTCCTGAATATTTCAAATCTTATTCACCAGGCAGAAGTCAGATTGTAAAAACCACAATACCCTCGGCGAAGGCTTACATCAATAGCGGTGTTCTACAAGGATCAATACTGGGACCCACACTATTTCTGCTCTACATAAACGATTTGGTAACTACATATATCGAAGGAAAATTCACCCTATTTGCGAATGACACAACCATATTGAGGAGCGAAAAAAGTAAAGAAGCAGTTCAGATATTATTTTATTATTATCATCATTATTATTATATAACGTGAATTTCACTCAACGTGCGTTCCACCAACAATGTTGATATCCTCAGATAAGTGTACTACCAAATGCATTGAAATTTCTTCACAGAATATGAGGTGTCTTCATTATATCAGAAATAATTTTTCGGAAAATTAATATATTTTTGATAACTATGATAAGTATAGAAGTACTGTCATCAAGACAGCTAAACAGAGTCAACTGAATCAACGTTTCTCAAATGCCAGCAATAAACAAAAGGAAACCTGAAAAAATTTCTATGAATTGAGACGAAAAATCAACTGAGCTCCCATACACTGTGAATTGACTTCTGAAGAACTCAATAAATTTTACTGTTCAATAGTCGAGGATCTAGGTAAAGAAATATATGGAGTCACATCTCCGTATTGAAATTTTTTGGTTATTCACCAACTGATGAAAGTGAAATAGAAGAAATCCTCTTTGAAATTAAAAATGAAAACTCTTCTCAGATATTTTGGCAGATGTTATGAATACATCTGTATAAAACGGTATTTTTATATCATGACTGGAACTTCTTTCATTCAAAGATGGTGATCCAGGTTAACCAGCAAATTTCAGACCAACTATTTATTCTTATCAACTTTATCAAAGATTATTGAAGAGCTGATGAAAAAAAAATCTTGAGCTCTCTTGAACGAAATGAACTAATAAATTCGAAACGGCAAACAGAATAATGCAAGAAGTTGCAGCTGCAGTATTTTGTTATTTAAGATGGAGGCGTTCGACTGTATCAATCACAACATATTGTTCCAATTTAGCTTTTTATGTAGGGTTATTCCCAGATATTTTGCTTCACTCGCAAAAAGAATTGTTACACCATTGATGGAAGGGGGTTTTAAATGTTCCAGCTTCCTTTTTCTGGAGAACGGTACCATGACCATTTTATGAGAGTTAAAGGACATTTCCTCCCTCTGACACCATTTATATATGGTGTCCAATATATCCTGAAGGGCGTAGCAGATCGTCTCTTCCGATTTATCGCGTATATTTACTAGTACCAGATCGTCAGCATATGCTTGCAGATCGACCTCCCATAGCGAGAGGATGGCTAGCACATCATCCACCAGCAGTAACCAAAGCAGAAGGGAGAGAACCTCCCTGAGAGCAGTCCCTGGCTAGTTTAAAGCTGACACTTCTCCCCTGTATAGAGGTCATTATAGTTATGAAGCATAGTTCTTATCCAATCACATAGTATTGGTTCAATTCCTCAAGAGACAATGGCCTCATATAGGGAGTGAGGTAGTGCATGAGTAGTTCATGTGGTAGCCCGAGGATTGAAAAAAAAAGACAGTGGGATATATAATGAGGGTTCTTCAGTGATATATGACATTGTTTTTGTATATGGGCTGCAGTGGTCATGATGGTAGAGCGCTTGTCTATCAATGAGAGGGGCGTGGGTTCGATTCTCAGTATGGTCACTGGTCTCGTGCCAGGAATCGCGCGTTAAAAGGTAAGACCTCGTTGATCCTTGGCTCTCAAAAGTTTCGACTTCTGAGGGCTGTCGTTCATAGGGGGATGACAGCTGGTTAACGAAAAATACAATTTTTGTTGGGTTTGGTAGTGAGAAATTCAATATGTCGAGCATATTAGCAAACTCCTTGATGAGCCAAAAAAAACTGTCAATGATTAATGAATGCATGCATGCTATATTCTTCTGATTAACCTTGTATACAGTCAACCTTGCATTTCCATTATTTATTTCATTTTTCATTAGCAAATATTAGGCAATTATCTTCCTGACATTTTTACAGGCTCAGTTTCAACGCACAGTTCACGCATCAGGCTTTTCAGACGTTTATCGCCATCATTAGCGAGGGGTTGGAAAGGTCGAAACACATTTTTTAGAATCGTTCGAAACCCTCTGTCGACACCCCCGTAACTCTGACTGTTCTCCATGGACACTAATGATATCGTGTCATAAAACAAAGCTTCAACCTCGAGATTATATATTGACATTCAAATTGAAATCAGACCTTTATGAAGATAAATAATGTCACAGGCGACATTAACGTCGGTCTCTTCTTCCCGGTGGTACACGCTCCGGTGGCAGCAAAATGTCACTGTTTATGTCTTGTCCTTTTGCTACAACGTCGCAGTGGCGTAGACGCCAATTTTCAATTAGCGGTGATAGTTCTGGATGTGGCATTATGGATTTTCATGCAGAATATTAGATCATTTTATTCTGAACACAACGATTGAATATAAGACTAATACAGGGTGTCCTGAAACTATCACTAGGACTTTCCTGATATTTCTTACCTCAAAGTCTTTGCAGACATACATAGTGTTGAATATGAAAAATTAAAAGTAATATTTATGCATAACTTCCACTGTTTCCAACATTTTTCTATAAAATTTCAAAGAATGTTTGTGTTCAATAGGTGCTTCATTTTGAAAACGAAATCACATTTTCAGTTGATACAAGGGGCATACAAGAAGGGCATCAGAGTCCCTTTTCTCCCCTTTTTTATTACGCCCCTGGTAAAATCAGAAAAATTATGAGTTTTTCGCATTCGAGTCCGGAAAAACTAATCGTTTTCAAGATAATTACGTTTTTATGAATAAAAACATACTAGTAATGAAAAATTTGTTCGGTAGAAATTAATTTCACAATTCCAATTACTGGTCCGAATAACATCTTGATATACAGTAAAAAAAATGACACCTAATTTAATTTTTTTTTTATAGCTATTCGAAAAAAATCAGAACGGTGAAGGTTGTGAATAGAAATTACTTTTAATTTTTCACATTCAACACCCTGTATCTCTGCATCGAACGACATTTGAGAAAAGAAATATTAAGAAAGTCATATATATTTTTCGAGGGGAATCTTCTGTTTCAATTTGGCACCACAGTTTCGGGACACCCTGTATATCATGCCATGTAGATTTACCTTCATTCAGCTCCGGAGTTGTCTGCGTCTCTGTTCTCGTCTTGCTCACGGAAAACATTATACAGGGTGTTCCAAACTGATTAAGCCAGTTTTGAAACTAGCTGAGATATTTAGTTGAAACAAAATCTATAATTTTCTAACTATGACTAGGAGAGCAGCTACCCTTCAAAAATTCACTCTTACTGTAAAATTTTGAAAAGCATCCTGTATTTAAACATACATATCCTCATATAATGTCTAATTTCAAGTTCACCTTAAAGGATATGGTATTTCTAAGTAAACCCCAAGACTTAGAAGACCTGAAGAATAACATTCAAAATACTTGTCGCAGAGTAACGCCCCAAATGATAATAGCTACATGTACTCGTAACTTATTGACAAGATTTGAAGTCCTTTATTTCAAACACTCGTCAAAATAAGATAATTTGTAAAACCTTAAAGTAAAGTGAAATCGTGTTTTTTTCGCGGATTTTCAACTTAACCAAATTTTCATAGGTAACTGTATTTCAAACAGTAAGAAGCAGTGGCCACTGCCCATTTTGGAGCTAGAATTTAAAAATTGAGAAGTGGTTGAAAAACATGTCGGTAGTTTTTAAGCCAAAAGTTGTGAGGTGGCATGACTGAATCCTTATCCGAAGGAATCTATTATACATTGTTACTTTCAAAAGCAGACAATATCAAAATTTTAAGAGACATGGTTATCTCACCACGCAGGGTTTTTGACCCCTGATTCTTAAAACTGCACGTCAATTCTCATATGTGCCTTTTACTTGTGGTTCTATGATGTGGTCACATTTCATTTGGTTTTGTTCTAATTTTGTCAATGCTGGAGTGATGCCATTCGAGTTTTGCAAATAATCCTGGTGTATTTTCATTGTATCTTTCATCACGTCGACCAGCGTGCATTTCCAAAGATAATACAGAGGAAAAAGGAAAGTTGGGGATTCATGGAATCAGCTGCAAGGACTACAAGAAGTATATGGGCCAAACTAGAAGTGCCATGCAAACACGGTTCAAAGAACACATTGCTCATATCCGTTTTTCGAGACCAGAAAATTCGGGTGTGGTTCACCATGCTTTGGGTCACGATCGCCCAATTGTCCTTGAGAATTTTTTTTTCAAGACATCTCGTGTGCACATTTCTGTGTATTTTTAGATCTAGATCGACCCTGACTCGCTTCCAATCATTTACGATTATTCAAGTGGAATGTATAACCAATTTCCACTGCTTCTTTTCTTTTTGTTTCTGCTTTAAAACTCTCCACTTACTCATAACACCGCGCAAATCATAGTCATCTATCAAATAACTTTGAAAGGTCCTCACGGAACCGATCTCTGCGTTGCTTATTCTCTTTGCGTCTCTGCCGCTCAATTGCGTGAAACTCCCATCCATTCCCCAGATTTCACCGCGCGATAATCACGGAGTTGTGCGACTCCAAAGTGTGAAATGAACGAGAACAGCTGCCGATATTATCTGAGAATCAAACTTCGAGGTGTTGAACTTCGATGAGTGTTTTGCAAGTATGATTGGCGCTCGGGCTTTGAAGTGTTGATTTTGGGAATGGATGTTCAGTTATATGAGATGGCATCGGCTGAAACTCCGATTATTATTGGCGCTTCGAAGTTTTTAAGTTTGTTTCGGGGAGTTGCGTCCTCGGAATCGCATTATCTACCTTATTTCGTTAGATACATTCGGGAATTCTATTACACTTTGGAAAAGTTCGCGTTTTCAGATGCTCTGATATTTGTTGTGTATGAAGAGACATCGAAAGTTCCAGAAGGAATTGTGGAAGTAAACCCTTATAAATTCATAAATTGAACATCATTTCCATTATTTCACACATTTATTTTATTTATTTTGTCATTTATTCAGTGATTCAGTAACAATATGCATTTTTTTAACTCAGTATTATACTCATGGTGAAATATTATTGTTCGACTGAAAAGAGTTATCATAGTTAGTTTCATTGTACATATAGATGGACACTGACACCATTTTCCCCTGTAACTAATTGAAAATCAAATACTGAGTGATGTCATTTGGAAAGAAAATTCAAAGAATTGAAATAAATGAATATTTGAAACCTTTTGAATAAAATTCAAGAACTACGAACAACCTAAATCAACGTCAAGGTAGAGTTTTGGATCATGAATTGAAATCGATAACTAATTTTATAGGGAATGAACCCTTTCTGATTTAATATGAATTTTTCAACTCGACAACTGTTGAAAATTGAGCAATTCTGCCAATGCCAATCGATCCAGAATGATGAAATTGCATACGCGCATATGTAAGCACTTTTAAAAAAGATCAAACATTACGAATATGAACTGAAAATACATGAAATTTAAATTTTATAGGAAAATTATCCTTCTTAATTTTATAATGAACTTTTCAATTCTCGAACGGTTGAAGATAGAGCAATTCCCCGAATGCCAATCGATTCAGAATGATTGAATTAGTACTAAATTTTAGGTCGATCAGAACAGAAAATCACTCGAAAAAAGTCCTAAGGGGTGGACCCCTAAAAATCATAATAAATATAAAATCATCAGATCTACTTGAAATTGCATATGCGCATATGTGTGCACTTCAAAAAAAGGTCAAACTTCACGAATATGAACTTAATAACCATTAAACCAAAATTTTATAGGGAAATAACCCTTCTTAGTTTCATATGAATTCTTCAACTCGAGAACGACAGAAGATAGAGCAATTCTGCGAACACCAATCGATTCAGAATGATGAAATTAGTATACTCTGTGAATTTACAGTTGAACAAGGAAAGCAAAAAGTTATATAAAAAAAGTCCTAAATATCCTGAAAAATATGAAATCACTAGATCACTTGAAATTGGAAATTCGCATATTTGAGCACATTAAAAAAAGGTCGAACTACTCGAATATGATTTAAAAATTAGGAAAACAGAATTTTAAAGGCAAATGACTTTTCTCAATTTTAGAGGAATTTTTCAACTCGAGAACTGTTAAAGATTCAGATGATGAAATTGGTATACATCATGAATTTCCAGTCGATCAAGGAGAGCATGAAATTACATGAAAAAGTACTAAGGGGTATACCGCTAAAAATCACGAAAAATATGAAATCATTAGATCTACTTTAAATTGCAAATTTACATATGAGTGCACTTTGAAAAATGGTTGAACTTCACAAATAAGGATTGAAACATTCAGAAAACAGAATTTTATAGGCAAATGACCCCTCTCAATTTTAGAGGAATTTTTCAAGTCGAGAACGGTAGAAAATAGAGCAATTTTGCGAACGCCAATCGATTCAGAATGATGAAATTAGTATACTCTGTGAGTTTCCAGTCGAACAAGGAAAGCATGAAATTACTTGAAAAAGTACTCAGAGGTAGACCCCTAAAAATCATGAAAAATATGAAATATGTGTGCACTTTAAAAAAGGTGGTACTTCACGAATATGAATTGAAAAATTACGATAACTCAATTCTATTGTGAACTTCAGATGAATTCTCCACTGTAGTAGGGCTATAGTAAAAACCATCGTACATATACATGAACACTGATACCAATCTTTCCTACACACAAACTTCCAAGAAAATAGTTTATTTTTGCAAAGTTTTATGTTCCTCAGGAGCTAAATATTATTTTTCTCCAATGAGTTCAATATTAATGAATAAAAGTTTATTTAAAACAAATATTTTTCATGTTAGGTGGGGTTCTCGGAATCCTCACTGTGTTATATCAAATTTGAAATGATTTTTTCCCAACAGTCATAGTTTTCCTCCTCTTGAAAATATTCTGGAAACCGCTAAACTCTGGTAAACATCAACATAATATGGATTTATAGGTTTGGTTTTTCTCTATCACTCTTTCTCTCTCCAACTCA
Organism: Chrysolina americana; assembly: GCA_958502065.1. Taxonomy (NCBI): domain Eukaryota; kingdom Metazoa; phylum Arthropoda; class Insecta; order Coleoptera; family Chrysomelidae; genus Chrysolina; species Chrysolina americana. Next base: position 2,098,629 of record OY293417.1, on the reverse strand, counting down.
CTGTCCCTCTCTCTTCCTTTATCTTACTCTCACTCGACAGTTCAACATCATATACCTAGTAAGTGGAAAATTCAGGTCTACAATATCCTGCTAGATAATATATCAGGCCCTCAACGTGAAGCCCATTTAGTCTCATAAGTTTGTAGTTCCAATTATCAGTTTCCCTCCATTCTGGGCTACCAACTTCCCAGACTCTGGTGAAAATGCTGAGAATCGGCAACGTTGCTGATTTGACTAACTTCAGCACAGCCTTTTGCATTTGACATTAGCCACGTCGCATTTCACATGCCACCGTCGTACAAAAATGGAAATCTTGTTCGCATCGTCTAATACTGATAATAACATCAGAGCCATGGAGTCGAAGCAGAATATTACCTGTTATTACCTTACGTTGCATGTCGAATTGGCTAACGATTGTCGATTGTTCGAAAGTGAAAGATTTCAACATTGATAAGTCGACTAAAAATAATCCATAATCATAGCCGCGGAGTATGGAGTTTCCAATTTCCAGACTGCAGCACACTGACGTGTGTTCATGTTAACGAGATTTCTTTATTTCCATCGTATGGGTGTCCTTGTGAGTTTCTCCAATTGCCGTTATTTGCGTGTAGTGGGATGTCGAAGAAATTCGCTACAGAACGGAGAAAATATATACTTTGCAATCAAATAACGATCACGAACTTCTTTTATAACTTTTTTATTGCTGCCGTTGAAAGATCACTAGACTCGCTGGTAACACGATTTTCAACTGTATAAGTTTCGAAAGAAATAGAATTGGTATTTTCTGTCGTATAGGTAATGATCTTCAATGAACTTCATTATTGCATAGTTTCGAAGATTATTGGTTGAAATGAAAGAATTTCAGTTCATACGTCAACCAGCGATGTTTCTGATAAATATCAATCTTCCTGAAAACTCTTGATAGTTTTAAAGTGTCAGCTCTGTCCAGCGCTTGACATCCTTGTATAAATCTACCAGAAACGTGATCACCCAAATTTCTTCCGGCATGTATTTCGTTACCATTCTCTCTTCTTTTCGTGGAGATATGGCGGTCTCACCACCCCAAGTGTGGTGTTGTCAGACAGCACACCTGCAGTCAGCCAAGACCCCAATCCAGAGCTGTGGAAATCAGTGGCTGAGATGAACGGCACTGGGATCTTCAAAAGAAGGGATCTTAAAAACACGGTGCCTCTTTTTGGTTTAGTACTTATCCATGGTGGAAGTAAGGAAACGGAAGGTCAACTCCTGCAGAGCCATGCACGCAGGAAAATGGTATTAAAACTGAAGGCTCCTAGGTCTCCAGAGTTCTCAGACCTGCTATAAAGCTTCACCAAGCACCCATTGTTGTATGCTGTCCCACCTTGACTTGGGGGATTTTTATTGTGGCTCCCATCGTGGCACCAGTGAATATATCCTCAACAACTGCCAATTCACTGAATTCGATGTGTATCTGGCAGGTTTCCACAAGTTCAAACATTTCTTCGATATACAGGTGATGTTGGATATTTAGTCTCCAAGATGGATGAAAGGATTCTAAAACCGCTCTAAAGAAAGAAACTGGATTCCGTTTATATCAAACCTAAAATAAGTTATTTGAAAGATATCGACTGGATATAATACGTCGCCAAGAAAATGGACAGACAATCGACCAAAATATACTAAAACGAGATACATTTTTCCAGCCTATTTCTTCAGTCAACGCTGCTGCATTTGTATGAATCTCAGGAGTTTTAGAAAATATTACACCTAATGCTGGCTGTAGCTAAATTAGGTATAGCGGAATTTTTGTTAAGAAAAGTTGCATCCAAGATTACAGTACCCCGCATCCAATGTGACTTGCCAAATCTGTCATAACCGTGGACATTTTGCCAAAGTAAGTCGTAAACAAAAAACTATTACAAGTTTGGTAGCTACATCTCGAATTTCGAATTCTATTTTTTAAATTTGTATTTCGAAAGTTGAATTATAAGACATAGGTTTATCCAAACAAAGGTATCGTAAAGAATTTGTTTGAGAGTGAGTTAGAGATAAGTGTCAAGCTTATAGAAAGTATCTGTAAGCCATACATCTGATGACAAAACCCATCGACAGCCTTTGGTTATCGTGAAACTACAGACGAGTCTTTTCAGAATCAGCAAAATCTTGTTGGTCTGGAATCTATGAAAATATAGCTACACTACATTATCAAGAAAAAGTTGGAAGTAGTAATGCTTTTAACGCATAAGACGTTATGTCATACCAAGGAACTGCTAGGTGATAATGTATCATGCACCCTAGTGAAAATAGCTAGAAGTTATATGATGGAGATGAACGATACAGAATGTTTGTGGAAGAAACTCTTGAAATTGTTCTGTGGAATTTCAAGAGATAACTTTGGTTCGTAGATCATCTCAGAATGACATGTTGGAATACTTGAAAGAAACAAAAAAGTGTCAACTATTATCGGTATTAAATCTTTTGCCCATTCAACTTTACCATGCACTTTTTGAAACTTCGATTTCGTGGTGCTTCCGTTGATCACCACGAAAAGTGCACAGGGAAGGTAAAGCCGCTGAAAAGTCTCAAGTAAAGGCTTCATTTTCAGACTGCGGAAAGAAAGAGTTTCGTGCAACTAATCTTGAAGCCAGCAATGAATTCAGAGTTGCAGATGGTAATCTCTAGAATGGCGGCCATGTTCAATGAATACTAATAATAAAGTTTTACGATCTTGTAACGTCGTGGAAAAAGTGCATTTTAATGAGTTGTTGTATTGCTGAACTCTGTTGGTAAGGCAACATTCAGAAATACAGGATTTTATAATGGAATGCTATTCTCGCGGAATATAGTTTCATCACAAATAACTGATTGTGACAAATCTGAACCCAATAGAATGAATCGGATTTAGTAGGACCGAGCGACAACTTCATTCTTTGTTTTATACGGAGCGTTGTGAAAAATATATCATGAATCTTACTTTTTCATGTCGTTTCTCTGCAAACCATTCCAGGAATCTGTAACGATCTATGGTCACACACTAGTTATTGATCAACCATGTTACTTCATTAATTATTATTTTCAACACTTTCAAAACAATTTGTGTTGCTTTTCAAATATTCAAATTTTTCCTCCCCAAGTTATTGCTATTCATACTGACAGTTCACGGTTAGAGCAAAGTGAAAGAGATATAGAAAGAAGTAAAAGCGTGAATATGTCTGACGGAATTGAAACCACGTAGGGAATTTTCCCAGTTTTCTCAATTCCCTGATAAAATAACATTTAGAATATATTATTATTTATGATCTCTACGAATTGAGGATTCAAATATATTTGTTGACTACTTGAATTACATTGACGAACTACTAGACTGGTATATATTTGAATATTAGCTATACAGGGTTCTCAAACATGAACGCTACACAGGGGTTCACTCGATGTAACTTTATGTGAAAATAGCTCAGACTCACAGATGTGTAACCTGCTGAATATTTAATGGTACGAAACACGAAAAATTCATAAAATCCTTCACTGAACCTCTTAACACTATAAAACTTCAATGGCTCTCTGATTATAGCGGAGTTTAATGAAAAATAATGTAATGTTAAGCCTCTCACCCCATTCTTGTCAAACTTTCCACCCTTTTAATGTTTTCCTCGCTTTCGTTCATAAAAGTTTAAATGATGCCGACCTTTCAGCTGAAAAAACGCTCGTAGGGATTTTAACAATACCGACGGCGACGTATCGATTTAATTTCAGAAAAGAGAAAACATGCAAAAAAAATGTGTCTGTTGAATTCAGTTATCGAATCTGCATTAGCTGCAACGTAAAACTGTAGGGATATTTCCTTCAAAAATTGCAATCATGAAGTAGCTAAGGAGAACCCAAGAATGCTAAAGCATCATTGGAGAGAAAAATATCTTTTGATATACTCGACAATTTTTCTAAGAGATTTTTTTTTGTGTTTCATTCATCCACATATCCACTGAATGTCCCTAACATATCAATTACATACTATAACGGATACAATATAGGTAGGTAAATGGTTTATTTGTCATTTCCGTTTTGGTCCATTGTAGGTATATCAATTTTCAGTACAAACCTGACGTCCGTTTGACGTCCAATTTTGGGACAAACAGAAATCTCATGGATATCCATAGGATACTACTCTGGGCATGAACGGACGTTCATTTTAGACGTCCTTTGGACGTTTATATAATGATCTTGTTTTATATGGGGTTGTTGTTCAAACATCGCATATTATTTCTTTAGTAGCAGGACATACTTTTTCGAAAATACATTTAAAAATTTCGGTAGGTACACACCCTCGACGTCATTTCCATCTCAGTATGAAATGACAAGAAACTCATTAAATTTCATTCAAGAACTTACATTTCTCCCAATTTCGGCCCATGTTTAAGTTAATTCCTCGTTTATATCCATTTGTATTAGGATCCAGTCGATTCAATGTAGAATGATTATCTTCGAAATTAGGTCACTTTGTCGTCTCTAAAAACTAATGAAGTTCACTTCATAGTGGGAAATTCACCCATCCAGGAGGGATTCAATATCCGAGCAGTTCAACTCAGGCTATTCCTCTGAGGATTTATTTATGGAATTCATGTCTCCGTACTTACTCGGAGTATGATATGAATTTTTTATGACATTTCCACGTACACATTTCAGGAATAGCTCACGTCGATATTCAGTCATCTGAATCTAGTTCAGGAATATTCTTTTGGCCTCATTTGTCTATCATTTATGAGAAAAATCGATACGTGGGATATACTTAGGAGTGGAATTGGATAATATGTCAGGGAGCATTCCAGAATAGTATGTACAGAATTAATTTCGAAGTATATGTATACCGGGGACAGCAGACATCATCCATTAGAGGTCCGTTCAAGGTCCATAATTGGTCTAAACGTCCATAGAAAGAAAATATGTGCAATTAACGTATTTCGCAGACTATGAGGGAACTGAGTCAAAAGTTCGTAATACGCATGCGCATTTTCTGAATGTCAACTGCTTAATATCAGACGCTAACAGGACGAGCCATTGTTCATATTTTTGTGCGTTTTAGCGTTAATTCAGCGGCTCAGTTGAAGCCTGCTTCATTAAAAAAAATCTGAATCATCAAGAAATAACATATTACAACTATTACATCTCTGCCAACTTATTAATGTTGAGAATACAAGTTATTTGACTTTCAGCAGTCGTTTTGGTCTATTTTGTGTTCTGGGATCATTCATAGTTGGGAGAATTTCAATTTCCCAGAATGATATTAAGTTGTTTTCCCTTAAAATGCATGAAAAATATAAAATCATTGGATGCACTAGACAGTGCATATGCGCACATGTGTGCACGTTAAAAAAATGTCGAATTCCATAAAAATTAATTGAAAAATTATGAAAATTAAATTTTATAGGAAAATATGTTCTCTCAACTTTGGATGAACTTTTCAACTCGAGAACTGTTGAAGATAGATCAATTCTGCGAACGCCAATCGATTCAGTATGATTGAATATTCTTTGGAACTAAAGTCAATTGAAATGAGAAAAAAAATTACTCGAAAAAAATCCAAAAAATCATGAAAAATATACAATTTCCCCTCTCAACTTTGGATGAATTTTTCAACTCGAAAACTGTTGAAGATAGATCAGTTCTGCGAATACCAATCTTATCAGAATGAGCAAGCTGTGGAACTGAAGTCAATCAAAATAAGGAAAATATTACTCGAGAAACGTCCAAAGGGAAGACCCCTAAAAATCAGATCCACTTGAAATTTGTACTATATACCCAAACTTTCAAACTGAATCTGAAAATATCATCAAAAAGGAATAAAACGTCAAAAACTCCCTCTTATATGATCGAATTTTCAATACATTTTATTTTCGTTTTCCAAAAAATGGCAAGCATTCATCAAACGTATCTTGACGAGCTGATTCCGAATATTTTTATGAAAATTAAAAAATCTATGAATCACGAAGAAGAGAAATAAATATCAACCACTTTTGTTGAATTCATATCAATGAAACTGGTAAAACGGAGAAAACATGCCAGTTGATTGTGTTGTAGGAACACATATTTTCCCTGAAATTGTAATACTCTTTTCACTTTCGTATAATAAAAAAGCAATTTTCTAATCGGAAATAAAAGTTGTCAACGCTCAGTCACGTTATGTATTTCATTTACATCCAGAAGAGGAATTGTATTGCTCGTCTTGGAAATTGAAAATGAGCACGTCGTTCGCAGTGCCGTTTTATTAAAATTCCTTCTTTTGCTTCGTCGAAAAAGATATAAACTGGTAATATTCTTGCTGTGAAATATTCCCTAATTGGCTGCTGTAACATTTCCACGTTCTGATAATGTCTCAGAAATACGATGTGACAGTATCGTTTACTATCATTATTTGTTTTTGATTGCTGCCTGTTCGTTACGGAGATTTTGAAACAATAACAAAGGACAAGAAAGCCTTCCATATCGGGGTTGTCAAATGTTTGGATTGATGAATTCAAATCTTCTAAAATAGAACGTCACAACACAGAAAATGATACAATCCATATGTTTTCCAAACTCAATCAGGACTTGTTGACCTCCCTTGTGATAAAATCAAAGAATGCAGCTCATTTATTCTACCAAATCTGTTACCCATATTGTGAACTATCCTTTCGAAACAGGCACAGTCCCTGCCTAACTCAGAACATCTGAAGTTATACTTGTTTATAAAGAAAACTCTTGAAGTGTCAGTAAACAACAACTTTCCTACCTAATACAGTCGTTTTCTGATAGATGCTTGCGGAGAGAAGGGTACTCTGTATTCATTGATGAGCATCTGTACTATTTCTTAATGCAGGAGGTATATTTTTTTACCTCAAACTGGGTAGAGAGTTGGGAATTTTTGTAAAGTTTTTCGTAACTTTGCGACGAAAAGAAAGGATGTATTTGGTTTTTTCCAATTCATTAACATATTTAGTACCTATCAGTATATTACTTGCATGCAACACACAAAAAAGAGATGAGCTATATTTTCCGTTTATACTTTTCTAACTTACACAAACGCTAAAAGGCACCATAAATAATAAAATGTACTTTAAATAGTCAAATTGACTTCGAAATTTATAGGGGTACTTTCTACAGTGACCGGCAGAAACTACGCATCATATTGGAAATTATTTTGTTAATAAATTTTGACAAATATCGATACGTGCAATCACTTCTGCATCTAAGGACACCCCAGAAGACGTTGTACAGTGCCGTTCGTCCTTTCGTATGTGGCGGTAAATTCCAAAAATTTAAAATTTTTGTCTCAAAACACACTTATTTGAAAAAATATCGAAAAATGTTATTCGGAAAAATTGTTCAGAACGACATTTTATAGCTGTGTACAAGTTTTGAGAGAAACCTGAGATAAAAAAATAAAAATTAATTTTTTGCCATAAAAAATTGTCTGTTTGGAAATAATAGATTTCTGGAATAGAAGCTCATTAGTAATGACAATAGTGATATTTCAAATAATATTTTGTAGAGATTCACAAGCTATATCTATTGTATTCAGAGAAAATTTGAAGTCTGTGAATTTGCCATGTGTTCAGCTGCTTCATAAGAGGTCACTGAAATATCTTCAGGACATTATAATCCCGTTATAGAAAATTATTAATGAAGAACCATATTTCTACACAATTTCAATTTAAATTTTTTATTAGAACAAAAAGTTTATGTAATTTTTGACATAACAAGAACTTAAATATTTTTTACTTTTTATTTTCAAACATTTTTTATTAAAAGATAATTATAAACCAAACCATTTGATATATTCTGCAAACTTTTTAATTGTCCGTTACTCGACATGTCTACCCTGACGTTCAATACAAGTAGTTGTTCGGAATTTCATTTCCCTGGGCACATTTTGCAGCATTTGTGGTGTAATATTATTGATACATTGCCGTATTACTTCTTCTAAATGGTCGATATTATGGAATGGCCGATGTTTATAAACCTCACTTTTAAGGTACCCCCATAAAAAGAAATCCAAGGGCGTCAAATCTGGGGATCTTGCAGGCCACGGTTTTTCTGAATATCGTCCTATCCATTTATGATGAAACTGTTCGTTGAGCCACGCTCTGACTTCAAGGGTACTATGTATTGATGCTCCATCTTGTTGAAAAAAAATTTCAATTCTTCTTTGAAGCGGTAATCCATGTAAGAAATCTAAAATCTCGTTATTTAAAAACTCTAAATAACTTCGTGAATTAAGGTTGCCCGTAAAAAAGTAAGGCCCAACGATCTGAGTATCTAATAAGCCGCACCAAACATTAGTTTTGAAGGAAAATTGACTTTTTGCCTCTATCTTCCAATTTGGATTCTTATCAGCCCACCATCTACTGTTCTGAGAACTGACAGTACCGTTTGATGTAAAAGTCATCAGTAAATAAAATTTTCGTAGGAAAATTTTGGCATGATTCAATCGTGCCTTGGAACCAGAATGAAAAATCTAAGCGCGCATCGTAATCTCTATCGAGCAAGGTGTGGATGAATTTTGGTTTGTATGCACGAAATTTATTATTCTTAAAAATTCTTCTTATGGATTTTTCTGATATACCAGTTTTTTCTTGCCTCTCCGATAGTGCCATTTGTGGATTTTCTGTGACCGATAACAAAACATCTTCATTAATGACGGGTTTACTATGTGGAATTTTGTAACGATTTTCAACACTGCCTGTAGCTTTAAATTTGTTCAAAATACGCAACACAGTAGATCCATGGATATTCTTATTTGGATGTCTAACATTGAATATATCTGCTGCTTCTGGAACTATGAATATACTCGCGACATATTAAGACGAGCTCAATTTTTTCTTGCAAACTTAGCTTTTCTTGAGGCATCTCTAATTTTTGGTAATGCACAACAAAATTACAAAATAACTTTTACAATGGAAGAAACTATGCAAGAAACATACGTCTGAATCGTTTGACAACTCTTAATGACATATTAGCATTACAAGTCAATGGTTTCATGGTCGCTTCGATCATGAAAAAATCTGTCGATGCAGGTATCAACAATGACAATATTGTACGTATGCCTGATTCCAACAATTTGCCAAATATCATTAACTTTTTGTTCTAATAAAAAATTCAAATTGAAATTGTGTAGAAACATGGTTCTTTATTATTAATTTTCTATAACGGGATTATAATGTCCTGAAAATATTTCAGTGACCTCTTATGAAGCAGCTGAACACATGGCAAATTCACAGATTTCAAATTTTCTCTGAATACAATAGATATAGCTTGTGAATCTCTACAAAATATTATTTGAAATATCACTGTTGTCATTACTAATGCTTCTATTCCAGAAATCTATTATTTCCAAACAGAAAATTTTTTATGGCAAAAAATTAATTTTTATTTTTTTATCTCAGATTTCTCTCAAAACTTGTACATAGCTATAAAATGTCGTTCTGAACAACTTTTCCGAATAACATTTTTCGATATTTTTTCAAATAAGTGTGTTTTGGGACAAAAATTTTAAATTTTTGGAATTATCCGCCACGTACGAAAAGACGAACGGCACTGTACAACGTCTTCTGGTGTTTCTTTAGATGCAGAAGCGATAGCGCGTATCGATATTTGTCAAAATCTATTAAGAAAAGAATTTCCCATATGATGCGTACTTTCTGCCGGTCACTGTATGATAATAATAGTAGTTATAAGAAAGAAACGATTATTACCAACATGACCACCAAAAGTTTTATAATGTAATCTCGCAAACACTAATGTCTACTAAGATTTCATTGAGGTGATCAGGAGACTTCTATATAACTAAGTTATATTGAAGAGGTTCTTCATTAATAGTTAGAGAAATAGTTATATAACTTCATTATATCACTGGAGTTGTGTAATAAAACCGTTATGAAACTACGTTACTGAAGGTGTAAATATAAAACTTTTTATATAACCACGTTAACATAATAATTCCTTTATATAACAAGGCGTTACTATAAGTTACGAAAATTGTTTATTGGGCTCTGTGTGTTTTATTTTGTTGTTAAAATTGTTATTTCCGTCAACCAGCTGCACACCCTTAAGAGTACAACCCTCAAAAGTCTTCGAAAGACTTGTCCGAGCTAGGGAAGACGCAGCCCTCACCTTTTAACGTTTGATGCCATGCACGAGACCGATGACCATGCTGGGAATCGAACCCATGACCCTTAGGTCTTGATACTCAATATTATCGACATGATCCATGCCAATTTTGGTGTTCGGATGAATAAATTCGATTTGATTCGAAAAGAACATCCCAACAACCTGAGCAGGTACACCCAAAAAAGTGATCGACCATAATACTCCAGCCATTATCAAATATTCACGGCTAATTTGAATAGCAGATTCTCCTCGACCGCTATCTAAGTGCTTAATTAGAACCCAGGGGTGAAGAGTGGCTGAGTTATAGCATTCGAGATTATCGGTAATCTTAATGAATTCTCCGAACAATACAGTTCGCCGTTCACGTGGAATGGCCACAAGAACATAATAGTCCTTCAGGAGGTGTGAATGAGTGGAAGAAGGCTGGCAGACCGGAACTCTTCGCGGGAGTCCGGACACCGAAGGCTGACGCTAAATCATCCCGTGATCGTTGCCGTCGTTGCACGAAGGCCTCTCGTACTGTGTTTTCATTGTTATTGGTATTTAGCTGTTTTAATGACCATTATCTCCACAGTCAAAGCTGATCGGATTAGTCTTTGTGATTGTCAGTATACTAGGCAGTAATGAATGGTGTAAAAGAATCAGTTTCGCAATAATTCGTAAATGAGAATGAAAAATTTAATTGAAAATATGAACTAGCGGGATTCGAACATCAACACAACCTTTTTTTGGTGTTGTCGTCCAATGAAAAAGATTTGGTATAGCGATTTACAATTTTGACGTTTGCTTGTGTTGGTCTCGTTTCAGTTTCTTTAGTATGCTCGTCTCATTGTCAAATCTATAACTTTATTCAACATTTTAGTGGTAATTCATTTGAATGCTGACGGTACTGTGCAAACGAAATGGTCCTGTTTTTTTAAATTTTCATTGAATTCCCTATTATGGTTATAGAGATCCACGTGCTGTTCATCATTATCTTAGACACACTGTATTGTGATATTCAGCTAATTATTTCCATTTCAACAAGGAAAAGTTGAAGGAGCAATCATAATTTGAAGACACCCCACCGTACCCTATCCATGAATAACTCTCATTTCTATCAAACCGGATTACTTCTTTGAACTCCTTTCCTTTCATTCTCCGAAAAGCTTTGAGATCCGTCCCACTACCCGTAATAATTGTACTGCTCATAAAGCAACTCCTTGTTCACGTGTATTCCGTTTCCTGAAATGACACCGATTTGATGGGATTGTTGAAAAGTCTCTCGGCTTTTTTGAGGACGCGAGGTCGACCTCCTCGAAACTTTTCACGAGCGGAAGTCGGGGAAAAAATTAAAAACCGTCAAGTTTAGGAAGTATCGGGCGAGAGTTCAACAACGGTATATAATTTTACTTCCAGCTTGGAGAATTAGAGAGCCATTAGAGTTTTTGCGTCGTTCAAGAGTTTGGCGATAAATGGTGTGGCGTTTTTAGAGCTCGATGCCATCAGAAACTCTTTGGAGTAGCTCATGCTGGAGTGGTCGAATATGGGTTTATGAGAATCCAAACCATTCCATTACTACACGGGTGTTTGGCAAAAATTCAGCAAAATTTCAAGGCTGAATTCAAAGTGTATTTAATTGTGGCGATGTTTTTGACCGGCCATTATACGAATAACTGAAGTTTATTTCGAAATCAAGCCTACAAGAAAAATCTGGGACACGCCAAAGAAGTCATCACCTACAGGAAGGTATAATGGTCTATAGAAACCTTCAGTCCATTCAATTCAGCAGGGCCAGATGAAATCAGCAGACGTATTGAGTCCATATCTGGTCTTACAGGTACGTACCCAATACCTGGCAGAGGCCCAAGGTGGTTTTCATACCGAAGCCGGGAGAACCATGGCATTCAGACCAATTTACCTCTTATCATTCATGCTCAAAACGATGGAAAAACCAGTTGATAGGAATATCCGAGATGATGATGCACATTATCCAATCTTCTTCCAGTACCAACACGGTCATGGACATCTCAGAGCTCAAAACAGCCACCGAGCTAATTATGGATCACGATCCTGTACTCTTTACAATCAAGGGTGGAATGCCCGTCAAGAGGGGAGAACCATGTATAATTATTGAACGAAAAACTATCATTAACGCCACAAATACACGTTGATAACGTGGATGCAGGAACTCGGAGGCTGATAGAAAACATTCAGGAAGTGAGAGATGCCATCACCAGGAAGAAGGCCGTAAGAGAGGATATAGAATATCTTCCAGAAAGGAATGGTAGAGCATACGAAACCCAGTACACTGAGAACATATGATGAACCCAGGGCATGAGTTAAATGATCACATGAAAAGCCACAAAGATGAAGTCTGGAAAAGGAAATTTGAAAACCTCAAGGTGGTCGATAACTCGCTCTGGCGGATGTCCAAACGTCTACGAAAGAGGCACAAGGACATTCCAGCCGTGGGGAATAGTCGGACACTAGCGATGGCCGATCCAATGAAAGCGGAGTTATTCGCCTGAAACAGGGAAGCCCGAAAGTTCAGAGAAGTCTCAAGAGCAAACATCAACGATAGACTCTCCTCGAAGCTGATGATCAGCTTCGAGGAGGTACAGGAAACAATAAAGAGGCTCCCCAGAAACAAGAATCTAGTAGTCGACAAGATTGATACAGTTCTACTCAGGAATCTGTACAGAAAGTTTCTCGTACAGCTTGTGTATATAGTCAACAATATCATAAAATGGCAGCACTACCCGCAATGTTTGGAACAGGCGGAGATTATCCCAATTCTCAAAACTTGTGGGCCGGAAGCAATCTTGTTACTGAGCGCCATAGCCGAGGTGGTAGATAGAATACTACTGAGAAAATGTTCGAGTCTGGAAGAGAGGCTCAACTCATTCCGGCGGAGCAGTTCGGGTTCGAAAAGGGACACTCAACTACTTCTCAGGTACCCCGAATTGTCCACGAGCTTAGGGAGGGCTTCCAACCAGGCCAGAATACAGTTATGGTCCTGCTGGACATCCAGAAAGCCTTTGATACTGTCTGGATAGAGGAATTAGTCATGAAGATACTAAGGGCAGACGTGCCGGATTGCATGGTGAAAATCTTAGACTCATATCTAGTAAATAGGACTCTCAGGGCTTGAGTTAACAATACCAGCTCAGCAGTAATGGTAGCCGCAGCAGGAGTGCTACAGATAAAACAGAACTCATAAATTCACAGAAGGCTAACACTAATAAAGCAAGTTAACCTAGCAATACAGCGAGCAGAAGCCGCAGTCAAAAGGACATATCTACGTTGGCAATGGAGAACAAAATACTGCTTCACAGACAAGTCATCAGGCCAACGATGACCTATGCCTATCCAGTGTTTTGCAGCCTCCCCAAGTATCAAATCGTTTGACTGGAGAGGATGCAAAACGAAGTATTCCGTATCGTCACGAATAGTAATAGATACGGTTGGTAGATTTGCAAGAGCTGGTCGATTCTCAGTCAATAAAATAGTATTCGAAAACTTTCTCTAAATAAAAAGTTCTGTCGTGTCAAGCTCCTACATATTCTCACCTGGTCTTAGAGCTCGAGCAATTAAAGAAGCAGTCTATATCGGAATACCAAACTCTATTGGATCAGCTCTGACTGAAAGAACAGAACCAACCATATCAAGCAGGATCTACGCCATACTCATGAACCGATCTACATCTCTTCAAGATGAGGCTCATTAGGATCAGGGTCTCCAGAGAATGCCCACAAGGTGGGGTACATTTCCCCCTTTTATGGTCACTTCTGATGGACGACCTGCTCAATTTCCTCAAGAAAAGAGGCACGGAGGTTCACTGCGTCAGAAATTGTAGCCTCTATCCTCCAAAGAAACCAGGATTGGCTACTTGTCCACACAAATTCCGACTGAAGAACTCAGTTTTCGACAATTCCGACCTTTTACTTTCAGAATTTAAATATTTCGAGTAAGTACTCGGAATTTCGAGAACCAAAGTTCGAATGAGGTAATTTTTAGTCAGTGGTTGGGAATTCGGAGGTGTCAAATTGAAATATTCGTATTCAGAATTTTGTGAGACAAAATTTTAAAAACGTTTTCGTATTAATTCAAAAACTCAGAAGATCGTCAGCCTACTGATCCGTGATAGTTCACTCTACTCACTTAGCTGTTGTTGATTTATCACAATTTCTGATCCCTAATTTAAATGAATGTGGTTGGGCCATAATGAATAGAAGTTCAAAAACATTCACGATTAGTTGACAGAGTATAATAGCACAGAATATGCTGCTCGAATTGCGCCCAGCAGTAACACTCTCCACCCTTTCTAATTTCCATTCAACCAAACTTTCCTGCTTTCATCAACCAATTCCCTTTTAATTTACACGGATGCAGCGAATTGACATTGCATGCCTGTGGGAAACATCATCAAGCAATGAAATTGCTCTCCACTATCCGGGATGCATGAATAAACATGTTGAAATAGGATATTGTTACAAACAAACCAGTTTCCAATATTTACGAGCGTTTCGAAAATATGCCCCCGTTATCAACCCTTGGCGTTATGGATTGAAAACGAATTCTCTTTTTGTTATTGAGCATCCGGCGTGGGATTTGTAGCGTGTTTGTATGTAAATGGCAATGTGGATAGCAGTACAAGGCGGGAAATTATTTTATGTTGCCACTAGGAGTATCTACCAGGACGGGTATATAGCAGGGGGATGAGGAAAGTAACGGTGGTAATCCGTAGAAAATATGAACAAATCAATAGGGGAATAGTAGAAGAACCCAAAATGAAATTAAAGCTAATGATGATGAAAATTTAGCTTTGGTTTGAGGTGCGTCGAGCTGGTGTTCCATATATGGAACTATGGTATTTCAATGTTATGAATAAATTGTGCACATTTTGTGACAATTTGTGCCGTATGTTTCAGATTTTTTGCCCGTGTAGTTTTGGAGATATGTTTTCCCTATGAATTAACCTTATGACACTTTCATCGAACTGCTTCCTAGTATTTCCACCGATCTGTGTTTTGGAAAAAAATATAATAAGGCCTGGAAGAAAACGTTGTGAAGGAAGCGTTGCAATAGATAACGTTCTATCAGCTCAGGAAAATCATCTTCAAAATGAAAGGTCAATTCCTTTAGAAGATGAGAACAAAATAAGTTTTCCCCTTCACCACACTAGTAATTCCATGCCTTGCGCATTTCGTTAACCAACCAACCAAGAATACTTCTTTTGTTCTCACAATAGAAGAAAATAATTTGAATCATAGCGCAAAAAGTTCTTTCGCGCCTAGTTGAGACTTTTGAGAAATTTACTTGGCAGTGATGTTTATGTATCAACTAGTGCGTTATTTTCGGTATTTGTTTCTACAAGCACAATCAACAGAAATATATCGGGTTGAAGGTGGCATTCATAGAATGAAAATACTAATTCAAATATTTCCTGAACAGTGGAGAAGCTAGCACGATCCGTGATGCTTGGGAATTATTCCTATTCCTTCTAAAAAAATAGCAACTTCTGTCCCATTCAGTTTATTTTAGTGACATTTTATTATTTTTACATAAATATATACTAATTTACTGTCAACTCACTCCAATCTCAGAATATGTACCCATGAGATTTAACAGTACCGTTTGCTAGTGAATGAGCCTCTCCTTTAGATATTCAAAGAAATCCAAATTCCACTCCGGCTGAACTTTCCAACTCCCTATCGGTTGAAGATAGAGCAATTCTGCTAACGCCAATCGATTCAGAACGATGAAATTTGTATAGTCTGTGAATATCTAGTCAATCGACGATGAAAAAAATCACTCAATAAATCGCAAAAAGTCCAAAGGGGTAGACCCCTAAAAAACATGAAAAATGCAAAATTTTTAGATTCATTCGAAATTCACACTATATACGCAAAATTTCATGCTGATTCTGAAAATATATGATTTGTATATGCTCAGATACACGGTTTGGCATATAAAAGGAGTAAAACGTCAGAAATTTCACAAATAACTCGTTTCCATTGCAGAAGAACTTTTCAACTCGAGAACGGTTGAAGATAGAGCAATTCTGCGAACGCCAATCGATTCAGAATGATATAATTTGTTTATTCTGTGAATATCGAGTCAATCGACGATCAAAAAAATTACTTGATAAATCGCAAAAAGTCCAAAGGGGTAGACCCCTAAATATCATGGAAAATACAAAATTAACAGATTCGTTCGAAATTCACACTATATACGCAAAATTTCATGCTGATTCAGAAAATATATGATTTGTATATGCTCAGATACAAGGTTTGGCATATAAAAGGAGTAAAACGTCAGAAATTTCACAAATGACTCGTTTCCATTGCAGAAGAACTTTTCAACTCGAGAACGGTTGAAGATAGAGCAATTCTGCTAACGCCAATCGATTCAGAACGATGAAATTTGTATAGTCTGTGAATATCTAGTCAATCGACGATGAAAAAAAATTACTTGATAAATCGCAAAAGTGGAAAATACAAAATTATCAGATTCATTCGAAATTCACACTATATACGCAAAATTTCATGCTGATTCTGAAAATGTATGATTTGTATATGCTCAGATACAAGGTTTGGCATATGAAAGGAGTAAAACGTCAGAAATTTCACAAATGACTCGTTTCCATTGCAGAAGAACTTTTCAACTCGAGAACGGTTGAAGATAGAGCAATTCTGCTAACGCCAATCGATTCAGAACGATGAAATTTGTATAGTCTGTGAATATCTAGTCAATCGACGATGAAAAAAAATTACTTGATAAATCGCAAAAGTGGAAAATACAAAATTATCAGATTCATTCGAAATTCACACTATATACGCAAAATTTCATGCTGATTCTGAAAATATATGATTTGTATATGCTCACATACAAGGTTCGGCATATAAAAGGAGTAAAACGTCAGAAATTTCTCGTTTCAACTCCAGAAAAACTTTTCAACTCGGGAACGGTTGAAGATAGAGCAATTCTGCGAACGCCAATCAATTCAGACCCCACCAACTTGCCTTTGACCCCTCATCCGAGGGGGTCGGTTATGGAGGACTCTTCCTCGTCATTTCGGAGTCAAGTAGTAGGGTATACCGGGGGGTTATCCTAGTATACCCACGGCCGACATCAGAGGAAATGAGCATTTTCTCCATTTTTTTTTTCAGGAATATTTCAGTCGGGCCCTGTTCCGTTCTTGTCTGTCGAAGTTTATGCTGATACTTGCCACGGAGACAGTTTTGGACAGTAATTACTTCTTGGGTGTGGCGTTGTTCCACCCCTTGGTGGAAAATTATTATATTATGACACTTTCTTTATGTTTTGGCATCGACTGCAATGGTCATTAGCCGTATCATTGCACTTTTGTTCCAGAATTTTATACCACACCATGTGGAATACTCCCGTACCACATAAATATCGTGCGTTCGTCGGATTTCAACGGCATTTTTCGCAAAGAATTCATTTTCATTCAGATTTTAATGCGTTTTTTCATCCGAGGACACCCGAAGCGATTCCTCATCCGGGACACTTGCTTGCAAACAAAATACCGTAGGCGCTCTGCCACCTCCATTAGTTTAATGAAATATGAGAAGTTCATTCAATTAAAAGTTATGATTTATCGCAAGGCGACTTGCTGTTGCTCAGCACAAGGCGCGAGCTGCATATCGGATGTCACCGGTGATTGATCGAATGCCGGGGAAAAGTGGAGTTGGTTACTTCGCGAAAAGTGATTTATCGATCGACGTCCGTCGGAGCTCAGAGGTTTTTGCGAGGTTTTTTGTCAATAATTATTGTCGACTGGATTACTTCCTGATTTTCCCGAACACCTTGATTCATAAAAATACGAGGAATGCCGTTTAATTTTTGAGATATGGCAACACTGAAGTGGGCCTTGGTGGTCCTGATGGTAGAGCTCTTGTGGGTTCGATTCCCACTATTTCGAAGACTTCTGAGGGTTGCGCTCGTAAGGGTGCAGCTTGCTGACGAAAATAACAATAACAACAAAAATAACAATATGTCAAATCTGGCATCGTCATCGTTAAGTTTGACATATTCAATGGTGAACATACTCGAAACATATTGTTGTAAGAGTGCTATTTAGGTTGTTTACAGATACTTGAACCCTTCGTCTTGGTCAAAGAATGGAATTGAATCGTGAACATTTTCATGCCATGACTTTGAACGTGGATTGAACTATCAGCCAGGATCGACGTGTCCTGAAGAAAAATGAAGCAGATATTTCATATATTTTTTATTGCGGCTCTTTTTCAGGAGCGATTCAAGAAATTGATTTATGAAAAAAAAAACACAAAATTACCATTTCAGCTTCAACATTCAATATGAATCAGAAAGGACAGCTTTTTAAATCAACGCCACGAGTGAAGCGAGTAGTGGGGTTGATTTTTTGAACTCTAGATGAACTTTCCAACTCGAAAAGAGTTGAAGATAGAGCACCTCAGAGAACGCTAATTGATTCATAATGATAAAATTAGTATACTCTGTGAATTCCAAATAGAAATATCAACAGACAAGATTTTTGAATGGACACAATAGCAAATTCAACTCAACTCAGAATGATGAAATCAGTATACTTTGTGGATTTCAGAAAGAAATATTAACAGACAGAATTTTTAAATGAACACAAAGGCAATTTTTCGATATTCTCAACTCTAAAGTGTAGGGGTCCTAAAAAAGACTATGAAATCTTCAGTTGTCTCGATATCGACTACAAATTCGATGAACACATTAAAAAAAGATTGAATTTTGGAATTATGAGTGGACAAAAGAATTCCAAATGTTATATGGAAAAATTACCCTTCTCAACTCCAGAGGAACTTTTCAATTCAAGAAGGGTTGAAGATAGAGCAATTTACAGAACGCCAATCGATTTAGAATAATTAAATTAGTATACCTTGTGAATATCAGAAAGAAATAGTCACAGACGAAATTTCAGAATGATACAAGAGCAAATTTTCGAAATTCTCGAGTCGAAAGTGTTGAGATTCCGTATAAAGTCTAAAAACTTGTTTATTGCTTCGAAATCGACCACAGCCTTTATTGTGCATATTCAAAAAGGATTGAGTTTTAGAAATATGATCAAAAAGAAAGAATTCAAAATATTTTGGGGAAAAATTACCCTTTCCAACTCCAGATGACTTCTTCAACTCGAGAAGGTTTGAAGATAGAGCAATTCAGAGAATGCCAATCGATTTAACATTGAAATCCACTGTAAATTTTAAATAGAAAAATCAAAATGTAGATTCAAGATGGAATTATTGACCGGCAAAATTCTTTAATAAACACAATAACAAAAAAGGGATCGGAACAATAGAAATAATAGAACAGAAAATCTGGCGAAGTCGCCAGGCAACAAAACTAATTGGCATTCAAGAAAATGCAAGTCGTCTTCATGCTTTTACTAAAGCAATATAATTTATCAAACAATATAATGATAATCACAATGAGTTTCTTGACTAATCATGGACAAAAAATGGATCGGAACAATAGAAATAATAGAACAGAAAATCTGGTGAAGTCGCCAGGCAACAAAACTAAGTTTCAATTCCGGGACCAGATAGAAGCAATTTCTCGGTAGATATAAACAAAAGATCGTTGAAAAATGGTTCCAGAAAGAGCATTGAAAGTGAGCAAACCATTTTTGGCTTGGTTACAAGATGCTGTGAGGCCGTAGATATGTTACCCCTCGGTGATAATAAAAATTGCTGTTTTTAGCCTGATGAGGCGTCTTCACACAATAAAAGAGCAATTGGTTGGCAAATTCATAAAAATGTGAATCGTCTTTATGCTTCGAATAGAGCAATATTTTTAGTAAAAAAAGTATCTTAACAATCATATACAAACAAAGGATCAAAACAATATAAATAATAGAACAGAACATCTGGCGAAGTCGCCAGGCAACCAGTTAGAGCAATTGATCAATAAACAAAAGTTTGCTGGAAAAATCTTTAATTAACACATTAAATTTTCAACTCGGAGGTGTAAAGCTTCCGTTGAAATATTCTCATGAGTTCACCTGTCTGTCTTCTGTTCTTTTTTCTGCTGTTTTCATCACTTCATACACATTTCTGTGAATCTGTTTTACGAATCTTATGATTGCTGACAGTTGTTGGTTCGTAAATCTGTATAATGTTTTGTTATTTTGGACACAAATAAATAAATAAAACCCACTGTTAGAAAATATCCTATTTTATTTGCAGCAAATTCATTCATAACGCCAACGAGCAAAGATTTCCGAGAGACTTGCCAGCCAAGTGAGTAGATGATATAACAATAGAAGTGGATATAAGATACGATGCATCCATCCACTCACGCGTGTTTTCCAAGGTTCCAGGAGAACTTCCAGCACTGACGAGATTATAATAATCTCGGCGTTGTTGATTTCCAATTCATGTCTTGTCTTCTCCAGAAAACGCGCATTCAGATGACATTTAGGTAAACCCCTCCATCGAACCGAATTGCAATCTGGCCCAAAATAACTCCTGGTAAGATAAGGGTTTCATAATGCCGTTATTCCGTTTTAATATTCCGGATTCCGCTGGTATTAATTTACCTCAGAGGGCAATATCCACCGCAAATTCCCCTCTCGACCGTGGTTCGAGATCGTAAAATGAAAAATCAGCTTCTGGAATCTTTTCCGCTGTTTTTCTGATTTCTCTTTCGTGCCATTCCATTCTTTATTCATATGACAGCTTTATAAATGGATATCCCCTCCATCAAGTCGAAATCTGAACCTACGAAATCAGACGCGGAGAATTTGAAATAATGATCTCTTGTCGGGTTATTACGTGGTAATGTAATATGGCATCGTGGAAATAATAGCTTATGATGACTTTTAGCGTTTTGGGGGTTTAGGCCAATATACTCGACACAATCTCGCCAAGAATGAGCTATCGATTTTTCAGGAGGGTAATATCATCAAGTCTCGAGTGCTACTGTGTTGGAACACTATATATTTACGTTATTTCTTTTTCTTTTTCTCGGCACGTTCAAACACTTTGCTAAACTTATAGCTTCGGTGTTTCTTTTGTATATATACACATCGATTTTCACGGCTATGACATGAAACAGGAGTAGTTGATGTACATATTTCAATAATGTATGGAATAGAACACTTGATTATATTGTATACAGTTGCATAACATATGTTGCGAAGCAGGCAGAAGTAGATCTAGGAGAGGACAGAGGAAGGACAGAGGGCAGAGAAAGGACAGGAGAGCGAGAACAGAGGACAGAAGATAAGAGGATAGAGGACAGAGGACAGAGGACAGAGGACAGAGAACAGAGGACAGAGGACAGAGGACAGAGGACAGAGGACAGAGGACAGAGGACAGAGGACAGAGGACAGAGGACAGAGGACAGAGGACAGAGGACAGAGGACAGAGGACAGAGGACAGAGGACAGAGGACAGAGGACAGAGGACAGAGGACAGAGGACAGAGGACAGAGGACAGAGGACAGAGGACAGAGGACAGAGGACAGAGGACA
Organism: Chrysolina americana; assembly: GCA_958502065.1. Taxonomy (NCBI): domain Eukaryota; kingdom Metazoa; phylum Arthropoda; class Insecta; order Coleoptera; family Chrysomelidae; genus Chrysolina; species Chrysolina americana. The sequence goes on along the minus strand of OY293417.1, from coordinate 2,077,018 downwards.
GAGGACAGAGGACAGAAGACAGAGGACAGAGGACAGAGGACAGAGGACAGAGGACAGAGGACAGAGGACAGAGGACAGAGGACAGAGGACAGAGGACAGAGGACAGAGGACAGAGGACAGAGGACAGAGGACAGAGGACAGAGGACAGAGGACAGAGGACAGAGGACAGAGGACAGAGGACAGAGGACAGAGGACAGAGGACAGAGGACAGAGGACAGATGACTGAGGACAGAGGACAGAGGACAGAGGACTGAGGACAGAGGACAGAGGACAGAGGACAGAGGACAGAGGACAGAGGACAGAGGACAGAGGACAGAGGACAGAGGACAGAGGACAGAGGACAGAGGACAGAGGACAGAGGACAGAGGACAGAGGACAGAGGACAGAGGACAGAGGACAGAGGACAGAGGACAGAGGACAGAGGACAGAGGACAGAGGACAGAGGACAGAGGACAGAGGACAGAGGACAGAGGACAGAGGACAGAGGACAGAGGACAGAGGACAGAGGACAGAGGACAGAGGACAGAGGACAGAGGACAGAGGACAGAGGACAGAGGACAGAGGACAGAGGACAGAGGACAGAGGACAGAGGACAGAGGACAGAGGACAGAGGACAGAGGACAGAGGACAGAGGACAGAGGACAGAGGACAGAGGACAGAGGACAGAGGACAGAGGACAGAGGACAGAGGACAGAGGACAGAGGACAGAGGACAGAGGACAGAGGACAGAGGATAGAGGACAGAGGACAGAGGACAGAGGACAGAGGACAGAGGACAGAGGACAGAGGACAGAGGACAGAGGACAGAGGACAGAGGACAGAGGACAGGACAGAGGACAAACGACAAAGGACAGAGGACAAAAAATTAGACATAGAACATAGGACAAAAAATAAAAGATTAAGGACAAAGGACAAAAAACAAAGGACAAAGGACAAAGGACAAAGGACAAATGACAAAGGACAAAGGACAAAGGACAAAGGACAAAGGACAAAGGACAAAGGACAAAGGACAAAGGACAAACGACAAAGGACAAAGGACAAACGACAAAGGACAAAGGACAAAGGACAAAGGACAAAGGACAAAGGACAAAGGACAAAGGACAAAGGACAAAGGACAAAGGACAAAGGACAAAGGACAAAGGACAAAGGACAAAGGACAAAGGACAAAGGACAAAGGACAAAGGACAAAGGACAAAGGACAAAGGACAAAGGACAAAGGACAAAGGACAAAGGACAAAGGACAAAGGACAAAGGACAAAGGACAAAGGACAAAGGACAAAGGACAAAGGACAAAGGACAAAGGACAAAGGACAAAGGACAAAGGACAAAGGACAAAGGACAAAGGGCAAAGGGCAAAGGGCAAAGGGCAAAGGGCAAAGGGCAAAGGGCAAAGGACAAAGGACAAAGGACAAAGGACAAAGGACAAAGGACAAAGGACAAAGGACAAAGGACAAAGGACAAAGGACAAAGGACAAAGGACAAAGGACAAAGGACAAAGGACAAAGGACAAAGGACAAAGGACAAAGGACAAAGGACAAAGGACAAAGGACAAAGGACAAAGGACAAAGGACAAAGGACAAAGGACAAAGGACAAAGGACAAAGGACAAAGGACAAAGGACAACGGACAACGGACAACGGACAACGGACAACAGACAATGGACAACGGACAATGGACAAAGGATAGAAAGACGTATCTTTGCCTCATAACACAACTATGTTTCGACTTCTAGGAATGGTGGAAGGATCTTATTTTCAAAAGCAGTAATGATGCTACAGAGGGGACAGAGGGCACAGAGAACAGAGGAGAGCAAGACGAGGTTTTGCCTCATAACACAACTGTCTTTTCACCTCTAGGAAAGGCTGAAGGATCTTATTTTCAGAAGCAGCAATGGTACTACAGAAGAGACAGAGGAGACAGGAGAGAGAGGACATAGGAGAGGAGAGCAAGACGAGGCTCTGCCTCAAAACACAACTGGTTTTTTACCTGTAGGAAAGGTTGAAGGATTTTATTTTCAAAAGCGGCAATGATGCGAAGTTTTGCTTATTCCACTCCCATTGAACTAATCAATCTAGTGAGAAATGTTCAGAAAAAGTGACATCTGTGTATAGGGGGAGCTGGTAGACATTCAAACACCTTTTCCACACAAATATTTTGTCCATGTACCTTCTTTATCATCATTGTTTCATTCATCAGTAGCAAATGTTGTATAAATTATTACGTTTTATTGAAAGTATATGTTTCAATTACTGCTGTGAACAGTTTTCTTAACATTTGATAGCTACTAATAGGTAACAATTGCTCTCTGTTCTATCGCCGCTTCGTCGTAAGCCTACTTGTTCAAAAAGTGTGCGCTTCAAAGTCTTCATAAAAAAACAGAAGGCTCTGCATTCCAAAGATGACTCTAGTTAAACTTCATTGTTGATATGTTGTCTCATTTTAAAAGTTATTTTTCCATTGAGAACTATCGATATATGATTTGAAAAAATTTATTACTCACACCATTGTACTCTACGTGAAAAAGTGCTCCGGGAATGATCCATCGTAACAAATAATTTCTAACAGGAAGAAAGTTGCATCAAATTTCATATTTTCAAAATATATGCTTCAACTCGAAAACGATGGTAGATATCGATACGGGGTTTCCACCATTGAATTTGACATAAAAATTTTCCCTTGGACATGGTTATCAGTCTAGTTTGAAAACAGGACTTTCCCTTCGAAAGCCAATTTGGCCCACCCTGTACCTTCGATCCGAAACGATTATGAACATTTCATAAAGTTTTCAGAGAGTTTTCAGAACTTTTCAGTACACTTTAAAATTTAAATTTGATGTCATAATAAGTGAAATTAACCAGAAACAAAAATTCATGTTTTACAACTTCAAAATGTATTTTTAAACGTTTCGATAAAAAGTGTAAATATCTATTAGAGATGCATCCTTGTTTACCACCTCCAAACAAATATCGCAACCGTCATCACCCTATAAAAACAACAAAATACCAAACAAGCTCTACGAGATCCAGTGAAACTCCACTCGGCCAAATCATATCCACCATTGTTGACGCCGAAACAACTGACTGTGAGTAACAGTACCGAATTTCACCGTAGACTGAGTTTGGTGTGTAGCTTTTCTCGTTACGGAAACGCCTGCATGGATGACACGGGCATAAATCGCAACATAATACCACAGCTGGAATTAAATGTCATACCAGGGCATTTAAGGACGATGCGAACGATTTTCGTTTTACGCCAAGAGTTCCTTCCATTATCCCCAGCCCGTGTCCGGTGTTGGATGTGAAGGGCTCCATTGTTGTACACCTGGGAGAATTACATTCCGTAAATGATGACATTGTTGATGAAACGATCTGTTGGTGGAATTGCTTCTTCAATAAAAAAAAGTTGAGTGGGAATATTTCACTAAAAGAACCAAATTAACATATTTGTCGCTTTCTAGATATCAGTCGGGTCTTGCAATTAGAGGACACAGGATTCAACAATTCTCTTCAAGGTATTTTTCATCCTCTCAATTATAGAAACAAGAGGTTCAAAAATTGTTATCCATCAATTCATTCAATCCAGTACTCTTCATCAGATATCTTCGTATGATTCAAGAATTGTTGTTCACTAATTCATTCAAGCAAACACTCTTTATTAGATCTGTTCGTATTGATGAATCTTTTCCTTCAATCTGAAGGATTATCGGATTACAAAACCACGATAAGATTTTCTGACGAAAAATAGAATTAATACAACAGAAAATCTGGCGAAGTCGCTAGGCAACAAAACTAAGTTTAAATTCCGGGACCAGTTAGAACAATATCTTGATCGAAATAACAAAAGATCGCTGAGACATGGTTCCAGAAAGAGCATTGAAAGTGGGCAAACCATTTTTGGTTCAGTTACGAGATGCTGTGAGGCCGTAGATATGTTACCCCTTAGTGATTATAACAGCTGCTTGTTTTAGCATGATGAGGCGTCTTCACACAATAAAAGAGCAATTGGTTGGCAAATTCATGAAAATGCAAGTCATGTTCATGCTTTTAATAAAGCAGTATTATTGATCAAAAACTGTAACAATGATCACAATAAGTATCTCGACTAATCATGGACAAAAAAGGGATCGGAACAATAGAAATGATGGAACAGAAAATTTGGCGAAGTCGCCAGTCAACAAACCTGGGTTTCAATTCCAGGACAGTTAGAGCAATTTCTCAGTCGAAATAAACAAAAGATCGCTGAGAAAATGGTTCCAGAAAGAGCATTGAAAGTGAGCAAACCATTTTTGGTTTAGTTACAAGATATTGTGAGGCCGAAGTCGAAGTCGAAGTCGAAGTCGAAGTCGAAGTCGAAGTCGAAGTCGAAGTCGAAGTCGAAGTCGAAGTCGAAGTCGAAGTCGAAGTCGAAGTCGAAGTCGAAGTCGAAGTCGAAGTCGAAGTCGAAGTCGAAGTCGAAGTCGAAGTCGAAGTCGAAGTCGAAGTCGAAGTCGAAGTCGAAGTCGAAGTCGAAGTCGAAGTCGAAGTCGAAGTCGAAGTCGAAGTCGAAGTCGAAGTCGAAGTCGAAGTCGAAGTCGAAGTCGAAGTCGAAGTCGAAGTCGAAGTCGAAGTCGAAGTCGAAGTCGAAGTCGAAGTCGAAGTCGAAGTCGAAGTCGAAGTCGAAGTCGAAGTCGAAGTCGAAGTCGAAGTCGAAGTCGAAGTCGAAGTCGAAGTCGAAGTCGAAGTCGAAGTCGAAGTCGAAGTCGAAGTCGAAGTCGAAGTCGAAGTCGAAGTCGAAGTCGAAGTCGAAGTCGAAGTCGAAGTCGAAGTCGAAGTCGAAGTCGAAGTCGAAGTCGAAGTCGAAGTCGAAGTCGAAGTCGAAGTCGAAGTCGAAGTCGAAGTCGAAGTCGAAGTCGAAGTCGAAGTCGAAGTCGAAGTCGAAGTCGAAGTCGAAGTCGAAGTCGAAGTCGAAGTCGAAGTCGAAGTCGAAGTCGACGTCGAAGTCGAAGTCGAAGTCGAAGTCGAAGTCGAACTCGAAGTCGAAGTCGAAGTCGAAGTCGAAGTCGAAGTCGAAGTCGAAGTCGAAGTCGAAGTCGAAGTCGAAGTCGAAGTCGAAGTCGAAGTCGAAGTCGAAGTCGAAGTCGAAGTCGAAGTCGAAGTCGAAGTCGAAGTCGAAGTCGAAGTCGAAGTCGAAGTCGAAGTCGAAGTCGAAGTCGAAGTCGAAGTCGAAGTCGAAGTCGAAGTCGAAGTCGAAGTCGAAGTCGAAGTCGAAGTCGAAGTCGAAGTCGAAGTCGAAGTCGAAGTCGAAGTCGAAGTCGAAGTCGAAGTCGAAGTCGAAGTCGAAGTCGAAGTCGAAGTCGAAGTCGAAGTCGAAGTCGAAGTCGAAGTCGAAGTCGAAGTCGAAGTCGAAGTCGAAGTCGAAGTCGAAGTCGAAGTCGAAGTCGAAGTCGAAGTCGAAGTCGAAGTCGAAGTCGAAGTCGAAGTCGAAGTCGAAGTCGAAGTCGAAGTCGAAGTCGAAGTCGAAGTCGAAGTCGAAGTCGAAGTCGAAGTCGAAGTCGAAGTCGAAGTCGAAGTCGAAGTCGAAGTCGAAGTCGAAGTCGAAGTCGAAGTCGAAGTCGAAGTCGAAGTCGAAGTCGAAGTCGAAGTCGAAGTCGAAGTCGAAGTCGAAGTCGAAGTCGAAGTCGAAGTCGAAGTCGAAGTCGAAGTCGAAGTCGAAGTCGAAGTCGAAGTCGAAGTCGAAGTCGAAGTCGAAGTCGAAGTCGAAGTCGAAGTCGAAGTCGAAGTCGAAGTCGAAGTCGAAGTCGAAGGCAAAGTCGAAGTCGAAATCGAAGGCAAAGTCGAAGTCGAAATCGAAGTCCAATGCATTCATTGATAGGCCAAATTGGTATAGAATTACAAAGGGAAGTTGATGTATACAGACATTTTTCTTATGATTTTATCCGTTAATACTAGTCCCAATAAGCGACCCACTAGCTCCATATACCACTAAAAACAGTAACATCGTGCTTTTGTTCCTATAATCCGTTTATGAAACTTCATTCCGTGTATCACAGTAAAGTATAATTTTCCAAGTCGATGATCCGGTTCATGAAACACCATCTCTTGATTAGGTTGAGCTTCCGTTCCTCATTTACAACTTTCCGTGCTATTTTATGCTTTTATGTTCCAATACTTCCTCAGAGTCGTTAAATTAGAGTTCTAGCCATAGCAGACAAAGTTGTATCGGAGTTCATTGGCGGTCGTCAGTGCATATTTCACGCTTAGTGGAGTAAATAAAATATATCTCATTATTTTTTATTGTGAATCAATAGTTCGAGAACACAATCATCATTATCTTTCAATTCGGGCGGAGTGGAGAACTTACAATGTAACTTATATTCACTTTTACAATCAAAAACGAACACAACTTCGATTAAGTCAATTCGATCCATTAAGAACAAAAAAGTAACATGAACTTTCGAATTCACGACTGTATTTTTTTATCTGACTCATAGAAAAAACATGTATGTCCAAAAAATAAAGAAAAAATCTAATGTGTTGAATATTGGTATCTAAGAAGAAGAAAACTGTTCATGGTTTTTATATTCATATTTTTATCTACACCCAATCATTTTGACATTTAAAATTGAAGTGATATTTCAAAAGACTTGTTTCACTTTATATAATTTAGTCATATCTGACGTCAGAGTGATGTCGAAATGACGTTGATATGACTTTGTAAGTCACAGACAATTGACGTCTTTTTATGACGTCAAAATGATAATGCAGGATGACGTCAAAAATACGTCATCGAAGAAAGTAGTGTGACGTCTATTTTGTTTTCAGCCATACCTTCATGGCATTTTCATTTAGGATGCCAAGTTACATAATTAGCAATACAATGTTCGGGATTAGGGATCAGCTAGAACAACATTCATGCTGAATGTCACAATTCAAAATAGTTTTATTATGAGAGACTGACTGAATACAAATGTTTATTGATGTGAAATGAGTAATGCAGATTAAAATATAAAACTCACTTATAATTCCAAGTAACAATTCAAATGTCATTCGGATGTATCCTACTTTCATGAAAGTATTTCAATGGCTAAGTGATAGCCTATTTGATTTATATATCAACCAAATAAAAAAGCCAATGAACTCTATAACTGAATTGGAATTGTCTTCAAAAGTGGTTGGCATATTCAGAAGAAGTTTGTGTTTTACGAGAATGAATAAAAAATAATGAGAACCAATTTATGATGAAAAATTAGTTCTCTTAACAACAGATAAACTATTCAACTCGAGAACGGTTCAAGAAAGATCAATTCTGTGATCGTCAAACAATTCAAAATAATAGAATTAATGTACTCGGAGAAATTTACATGGAATTATCGAAAGCCAAATATTTGACGAACACTTTGATGGACTTCGAAAATTATCAACTTAAATTGAAATCATCTTCAAATTTGTTGAGCATATTCAGACAAGGTTGAGTTATCCTGAAGTATATAGAAAATGATATGAAAACAAGATTATGGTTGGGAATGAGACTTCTCTTAACTCCAGATAAACTATTCAACTCGAGAACGGTTCAAGATAGATCAATTCTGTGATCGTCAAACAATTCAAAATAATAGAATTAATGTACTCAGAGAAATTTACATGGAATTATCGAAAGCCAAATATTTGACTGAACACTTTGATGGACTTCGAAAATTATCAACTTAAATTGAAATCGTCTTCAAGTTTTTTGAGCATATTCAGACAAGGTTGAGTTTTCCTGAAGTATATAGAAAATGATATGAAAACAAGATTATGGTTGGGAATGAGACTTCTCTCAACTCCAGATAAACTATTCAACTCGAGAACGGTTGAAGATATAGCAATTATGTGTACGCCAAACGATTCAAAATGATGGACCAGCATATTCTGAGAAATTGACATGAGAATATCAAAAGTTAAATATTTGACTGGGCACCTAGAAAGAACTTTCAAAATATTTCAACTAAAAATTTTGAAAAATAGCTCTGAGAACCTTTATATGAGTAGGCCTTTGTAGAGGTTTCATAGATGTTGTACAGCGAAACAATTTTATTGTAGCTATATGCAATACTTTGTTCTTAAAATACACACAATTTTTTTTTAAGAGGAAGTTATATTCGTGGTTATAAGAAGATCAAATTTTTATTCAATCTGGATGCTTTTGATGCAAGTGAATGTGAAATTAGTTAGAATAGCGTTTGAAAGAAATGTCGACGAAGAAAGAAGGCACCATGATTTTTAATTGAAAAATTTGTGCTTGAAAACTGTCGATTTTCAAAATTCAAAAATGCAAAACTCAAAAAGTTATTGAGAGCTCTCGATTTTCTTCGAATTCATGTTTACGTGAAAAAAAACAGTAAAAAAAAATAATAATTTTTTCACAGTGGTTATTGAGATTTCAATTTTTTCTCTATGAATGAATCAGAAGAGTCTTCAAGTTTTCTGATAACACAAAATAAAACACCGCTTCATTACACTGTTCCACATCAAACAATATGAATGTCAACAAAGGGTGTCATATTGTATTTGTAGCTTCTGTTCCCAATATACTCTCTCTCTCTCTCTCTCTCTCTCTCTCTCTCTCTCTCTCTCAGTTCTCTCGACCTGCAGTTATTAATATTATCTGATGGTGAAAAGTTGACCAATACAACCCGCCAGAATATTTCGTGCTGTGCACAATGCTCGCTTATTAACAAATATATTAAACAGGCTTGGATATTTCCATTGTACTGTGTGGCGCTCGCTACTATACAGTGCGATTCACTATGAATCCACCAATCGATATATCGGGCAATTCCCGGAATTCCGAGGTGAAAATTGGTATCATGAGTTGTCATGATATTTTGGATTGATCTATAATATTTCTTTTGAATCCCCATTTCTGGTGGTTGCAGTGGAAGTTGCTTCGAAATTGCTTAATTTGAATGATATTCCAGAAATGGAAACTACCCAAAACATGTGAAGTTCCATTGATTACAACTCTTCATTCTCCCAATTTTATTCAAAAGGGTTTGGGCCCAGATAACCTATGATATCACCTTCACTATCTACGGAAAACAAGTCATTTACGTATAGATTCAATAATACTGGACCTACAACTGTACCTTGTGGGGGGTTAAATATACTCTATGATTTTTGAGTTACTTGAGACATTCAGCCCTATGCTGTATCACTTCCGTTAAAAATAACGTCACCGTTATTCGCCGTTTCCGTTGTTTTGCTATTACCAAGAAATAGAAAACTAATGAAAATGGCGAATAACTCTCCATGAGCTTGCAACAATTTCCCCTCGTTCCTATTTTTTTTAGTGTTTTTAGGAATAGCCTAGGACTGGCAGTATCAAATGCCTTTTTCAGGTCCATGTATGAACATTAACATGGGGTTCCTATTTCAAGAACTTGGTGTATATTTTCTGTGATATATGAAATGGCTTGAGAAAGAAAAGTCTGATATTCTTAAGTAATTCTTCGAAAACTTTGGATTGCTTTGTAATCAGTGAAATGGGTCTATAATTGAAAACTATAGATCAATCCCCACTTTTGTGTATTGGAGTGACAACTGAGTTTTCAAAAGTAGTCTGGCATATTCTCTTATATTATCTTTTTTTGAAAATATAGTTGAGAGAAATGACGATATTATCTACTATCTATTTGAGTGTCTCGAATTTGATTTTCACCTACAGATTTGTTGTTTTTTAGCTCTTCAATGAGGCTTTTCAATTTATATGCATCAGCAGGAAGGATAACCATGAAATTTCATAGCTGAAGTGTGTTTGATTCAAAATTCTGATTTTTTTTATTTGCTCTGCAAATTTTGTACCAGTTCTAATGAATTTTTCATTGAATTGCGTTTCTACTATTTTTCTATAGGTTTCACCTCTGTCAATTTTCTTGATATGTATTCGATTATCCATTGTTTTTGCGCCACTTATTTCCTGTACTGAGTTCTAGAGATAAGAGAAATTTTTTTTGTTACTCAAATTATTTTAATTTTGTTGTCTTTAGTAGTCGCGTTTGGTTATATTCATTAGATTGGTCAGTATATTTTCATACTTTTTGTACTAATTTCTCAATTGTTGGTTTCGCGGGTATTTTCTATTTCTGCGAAGATATAATTATTTTGGTGATAGATTTCAATAGCGAATTCTTTAACCATGGTGCAATTTTAGTGTTCTTTCTGGAGCATTTTCTGTTTTTGTTATCTTGTTTGATAGTGTTTGTAAGAATGGCAGTGAAGTTTTCCATTACAGAATTCCAGATTTCCAGATTGTAATTTATAATTAAGTTTTTTTACATCTATATGTTTTTTATACCTTATTTCCTCTCATTCATTTTGGATTTTGTTGTCCATTAGTATTTGTAATATAGTTGTGAGGTGATCAGAACTATTACTTTTCAAAACAATGGGTATTGTTATATTCAACTTGAATTTGATAAAAAAGTGATCCGGACAAGATATTTGATTATTATGTATTCTTGTATATGTAACTATATATAATATAGTTATGGTTTGAAGAGGATTCAGTTATGAACATTTGAAAAACCTCCAAATCTGCGCTTTATGTGATCTAAAAGCAACAATTTGCTCTTTCAGGAACGATGTCAACTTATGAAACTTGATTACTCGTGTCCAGGTTTCGTTTTATTTTTTTATGGTATTGGATTTTTCAGTACCCTACTAAGCTCGGGAAAATACGCCAAGAAAACCTCAACACTGAAGCTATTCACTCTCCTTTTTCTTGACATCAATTTGAAAATTGGGTGTGTTGCTGTTCGTATCTTTCTCGTGATTTACTAGGTAACAGGTATGAATTTATCTTATCTGTGGTCTTTAAAATTGCTTCTCCTGACGAACCCTTTAAAATATTGCTTTTAATGAAAATAATTTGAAAAATGCAGAATCTTTCACTTTGACAACGCTTTGACTTGAAACATTGACATCTTGATGTCAACTTGGTTTTGATGACACGCACCATACCACTTGACACTTCGAGAAATGTATAGGGTAGACATATAAAAGTATCTCAATTTTTATTTCATTACTATGAATGAAAAGTTGTGAAAACAAGAAAAATCGAGTGGGTTAAATAAAATGTTAAAACCTCTACATTAGTTTGAATAGCAATATTCAGGTAAAGTCAATGAAATGTACATATCATAACGTTGAATTGACATATTTCCCAAATTGGCCTTTATCCACCAACACAGGAGAAAATTATCTCTTTTTTTTTTTTCTAGATAATTGGTGCTTGATTTTGTAGCTGTACTGTTAAAGATCATCAGAATATCCCAAGCAGCCCATGCCTCCAATTGTTAGTTTTTTAGCAGTTCGTCCATTAGGATAGCTTTCACTTCTGTTGGTACTGTTATTGGAGATTTCTGGTTATAGTTTTCCAGCAGTATATTTGCCTGCTTAATCGAATGTAGCCAGTATTGGAAGCCTTTGTTGTGTACCCTTGTTCATCAAGAATCGAACTCGTACTTAGTGCGCAGAAGGGTCAGATCCCTTTTTCTGCTTCCCCGGCGTTTGTTTTTTCATTACCCTCCACTTCGGTGTGTCCTGGGACCCACAAGAGGATCACCGCATCATCTTTGGAACGAACGAACTGTAATACTGACCTATCCATTCTTGCCGTCCATCGCCGGCAGAACAGATCCAAAACCAATTATTCCGCGCGGACGGAAAAACAATTCCGATTCCATGACCAATATTTCACCTAATGTGCGTCCGACAGTGCACGAAATTTGAGTTCTAGCCCCAACGTTTCGTTATCTGCTAATGCAAGTATAACGTATCCTTTCAAGAAATCAAAATTCGGATCTTGCGCACTCCGGAGTCAAAATTTGCCGGAGTCCGGAGTCGCGACGATGAGCGTCAGTCGACATGCGGCAAGGGGCAAATGTACAACCCTATGGAGCGAACACGTGGAAATGTGTTGTCGGTGGTTGCGATGTTCTCAGTGATAACGTGGTGCACGACTGCTTCGTTGCTAGGTATGACATAAAATAGTAATAATAATGATCAGAATTGTTGCGTTGGTGGGAATTCGGTCGGGATGATGAAAAAAACCAAATTTTAATTTATCGACGTTTCGAAACTATATTGTTTCATCTTCAGGACTCTGAAGTATAAGAACAAAAGACATATGTATTAAAATAGAATTCTCAACTGGAGGTAGAAATAAAATAGTTTCTGTGAGATTAAAATCGTTAATTTTTTTTTAAATATAAGTATCAAGTAAAGCACTTTAGTCACTATAGAGATAAACAATTTACAAAAAAAATCTAAGAAAATGCAGCAAAAAGTTTTTGAAACTGATCCGTTCAAAGTGAAAAAACAAAACTGCAATGAGAAAAATGAGAACAAAACAAAATACAATACATAGTTATAATGCTAAGCTTGAAAATGGCACTGGGTCCTAATTTTGAAGCACACTTCAGTTCAAGACACGATGTTTTGGCGTGAATTTTTCATGACAGTAACTTTTTTATAGTTTTCAGTTCCGCTATTTTGATCTATCGGTTTATTAAAAAAGTCGAGAATAACTTTCAAAGTTTCGAACAAGTTGAATGGATTTTGACAAACTGATCCGTATATTTCTGTTCAAATATATTGCTTTATTTTTTACTGTAATATTATAAACTTATGTCGTCATAGTTACATTATTATTAAAGAGGGGCATAACTCTCTTGGAACATTATAGATTCTATAATTCCCTATACCTTCTCACAAGTGAATATTAAAACCCATTAGCGCCCGAGTTATTTTTTTCCCTTAAATTAAATTTATATTACGATAGTGTTAGCCTAAATGATGTTTTTAACAAAAAAGTCCTGACAGAAAATGTTCTTTCGGATATCGCTTACGAGATAATGGCCGTTGCCATATGGCAACGCTAAGCGCTTTCACTGTTATGTGGTTACCAAGTGTCTGAACAAAAATAAATATCAATTCATCTAAAAAAAAACTCATCTGGAAATATTTATTGAAAGTAGCATAGTGAACAAATGCTAATCTTTACATAGTTTCATTTCAAATAAATCATTTTGTGTGGGAAGTTTGGAAACATTCTAAACACTCCGACGGAACACTTGGAACACATTGTTCTGACTATGGACTTGCACGTATATTTTGCACATCTTCGCTTTGTACTATTTGGAGTTTTTATAACCAAATGGTCCATCCTGTCAAATTTAATTGCGTCTGATAAGCGACTATCCGACGCATCAGAAGACGTAGCTCGTTTACCAGGACCCTTGCTTGGAGTTCCATATCGTTTCATATACGTCATCGCAATTTCTCGTTTGAAATCTAATTGAGGTACTTTCTCATATTTACTTTTGTTGTGTAATATCCAACTATTCTGGAGAGCTACGTCAAGCATCCAAGTGAAAATGGGCCAATACCATTTTTTTGAACGCATGCTGACTTGATAAGTATTGACGTTCTGAACACCAAACGATTTTGATAACATCGTGACATCTGAATTATCCATCCAACGTATATTCAAAAGCCCATAATTTTTTTTAATTGCATGTTCATAATACCCTCTTTTTTTAATTCAGTTCTGGTGAGCAAAGGACAGGGTTTACCCACTCTCTTCATCGCCAGAATCTTCGTCTGTCTCAATATTTATTTCTGGAGGCTCTATAAAAATGACTCCCTCGATGTCGTCATTTTCTATCACATCCAATGCCTCAGCAAGCGAAAAACCGCTTCTAAATCAAAACATGTATTATTAGCCCCTGTAAGCGCTTAGCGTTAACATATGGCAACATCTACATTTACAAGGTCACCGTAAATGAACTATAGGCAAAATCCTAAATAGATTCAAATAATCTTTCATTTAGGTTCATTTATTTTGTCGGAAGTTAAAAAAAATCGTTCAATATCTTCAGTATGCAAAAACATATAGAGTCTTAGTTAGGCAAAGCGGAAAACGCTCTTTCATCCACAACTGTAAATTTCTTCGATACAGCAGTTATATTTTCCGGTACGTCAGTTATGGTATTTTGGGTAGTTTTAATTTCTTAAACTCTTTTTACAGGCCGACATATATCATTACAAAAATTGTTTTAAAACTGGATTGATAAATATTGTTTGAAATGTCATATATTTCGTCTACAAAGTCTTATTTTAAAGTGCGTGTGATTTGAAACCACAACACCCTGTTATTTTGGAACCCATGGACCGATTTCAATGAATGAAATTTTTGATTTATAGTACTCAACGAGCTCAATTCAAATATGTTGACATATATGATTTAGTCTTATTTTCAAGACCTACTATGCCCTGCTAAATGGTCAAAATTTTCGGAAAGGACCATTAAACATTTTTTCATCGAAAAAGTGGAAGCCTATTCGCTTTGGGCATATTTTTATCATCTATATAAGTTTCAGCCCAATGTCTCATGTAGGGTATTAGTTATGTGAAAGTATTATCCATATCAGCGATTGTACAAATACTCCTCTAAGAACTATGCTTATTTCGAAACATTTTTCTCAACCCCGTGACAAAGTTTTCTGTGGGGATGTTCGAAAGAAAATATTCACTATAACAGACCATAAAACTTCAACAAAAAAATGGAGAGGATAAGACAAAAGTGCGGTGAAATAACACCAGACTTCTGTAAAGTCATTTTTCCACTAATACCCTATATCCATCCTATGGTAACATACGGCAAGTAACACCTCATTTGAAAAGTATTTTCTTCTGAATTTCTAGCGATATAGGATATTAGATTCTGTCCATTCAAAATATTTAATGTAGGAGTTAGAAAATCACTGGATGCTTCAACTGTTTATGATTGAACAATATCCAATTTTAATCACCTTTCCATTCCATTCTCATTCATTTGATTAACAAAAATGCAGGGTTCTTGGGAATCGATATAAAGACATTTTCGTCAAATTGAAGCCAAATACAACGAAAACACGTGAAAAGCAGTTGTTGACGTCTATCAGTGTCAAATTTATCATCAGTTGAACGACATTAGAGTGAATTACTTGACGAGTGTTGCTGAATATTTTTCCCCAATAAAGGCGTATACGATCGCGAAAAAACTTTTTTTTTAAGAGTTTGGCAACCGTACAGCAAATTCGTCCAATAGAACGAATCCAAATATACTTGTTACTACAAAACAAGTGTTAGAATTCATGCAAAAATTCCGTCGAACTGGATCAGCAGCCAACAAGGAACAGGACCCAGAACTTGAACTTTCGCTGAGAAATTAACTTGTTGAAGTTGCAGTTTCAGGACAAGTTTAAGCAAACACAACTTCAAGCAGGAGGAATTCAACTAGAATTGCCAACATCTGTAGTATCTACCAAATTCTGAAACATCATAAATTCCATCCGTACGAAATACATTCGTTACACCATTGACGATTTTCATTGGAGAGAGTATATTCTTTTTGAAAGCAACTGTGAATCATCATAATTGTCTTTCACGAAGTTCACACTCGAACTCTCCAAAAACTGAAGGTCTGGTCCGGTGTTTTTGGATACCGTTTGAATGAAACAATTTTACTGGGAAGTATTCTGACAGGAGAAACTTATCTGCAATTACTGGATGAGTTTGTTCATCCACAATTATCAGACATTATTGAGATCGTTACAAAAAAGACCAGTAGATTTTTCAACAAGACGAGGCACCTTCGTAATATGCACAGCCTGTTAAAGTGTTTTTCGATAGGATGCATCGGGAAATTGAAATGGAAGAAGAGGTCCTATAGAGTGGACTGCCAGACCTTCAAATTCAACCCCACTCGATATTTCCTGGAAAAACACGGACTTTAGCAAAAATATCAGAGTTTCATACCGATATTCATGTCCCTGATTCTTTTAAGAATAATTTTATAGAAGTCTTCAAATTAGCAGCATGATAAGAAACATTTTCCATAACCACCATGAAAACTTTGGAATTCAAATAACAATTCAAAAAAATAGCTCTTTGGAAGTTATTTTTCCTTACCTTTAAAAATCCTCAAGACGTAACGAACAAATCGATCAGAGTACGGTTAAGGGAGCTATGATGTCGTAAAGTCTCGAAACATCGAGACGACCTCAGAAAATATCCAATAATCCCTTAGCTGCACTCTGATCGACAAGATCGTCACTTTTTTGGAATCAGCGATCCTTTTTACATATTCAAAACGAATTTTTCTAAAGAATTTTTATCGATTTTACTTTTGACACGTGTCAAAATTGGTGCATCCGCCATTTATTATTTTTCTCAGTATTTTTAAATTTAAGATCAATCTCTTAGATTGGGCTACGACATATACTATATTTTTGGAATCTAGACAATATTTTCAACATTTCGGTGAAAACCTAAATTCGACATAACTGCTTTGGTTTGTCGTCGATTTTCAGGAGTCTACCCCTTAGGACTTTCGTTGAGTTATTTTTATTTCCTTTTATTGATTCAAAATTCACAGAGTATATTAGTTTTATAACTCGGAATCGCTTGGCGTTCGCAGAATTACTCTTCAATCGTTCTCGGGTTGAAAAATTAAATTTTTGTGGAAAACCGCGAAATCTCGTCAAAAAATTAGTTTTTTCGAAAAAAATATTCAAAATATTTTTTTAATCGGTTCTGCATGAGAAGCCAGAGTTTCAAACCAATATTCGTCTCCCTGATTTATTTGGGATTTATTATATGAAAGTCTGCAGCATGATAAGGCACGTTTTTCATAACTACCGTGAAAATTTTGGGGTTCGAAAAAAAATATAAAAATAACACCCTTTCGGAAAATAACCTCTCTTTGTCTTCGGAAATTATTCACTTCCTCAGCATCAGCAGACTTTTGGGCAAAAATAATTTTCCTCAAGCCTGTTTATCGATTTTATTTTTGACCTCGGCGCATCCATTTATGATTTCTCTTGGTTTTTCACAATTTACGGTAAATCTGTTGAATTGAGCTACGACATAAGCTTTATATTCAGAATCTGCATAAAATTTTCAACATTTTGGTGAAAAATCGAAATCGATAATACTATTTTAATTATTGGCGATTTTTAGGGACTTCTGTCAAACTCTTTTTATTTACTCCAATTTTTTTGAAATTCACAGAGTATATTATTTTCATCATTCGGAATCGATTGACGTTCTTATGAGTTAGAAAAATTTATTTCTGGAAAAAACCCTCACTCTCGCCGAAAAAACAGTTTTTCCGAAACTATAATACAAAATATTTTTTTCAATTTATTTTGCATTAGTATAGAGAGTTTCAGACCGGTAATTATCTCTCTGATTTATTCAGGATTTTTTTATAGAATTCTGCAGCATGATAAGCCGCATTTTTCATAACGACTGAAAACTTCAAATTTCAAATAAAAATATAAAAAAAGCAGCCAAACGGAAAATTTGTTTTCCTTACTTTCGAAAATCCCTCAAAAAGTAACGATCACATTAGAAAAACGTTGAAAAACTTTGAATTTAAAGAAAATGAGCAAAAAAATTACAAAAAAAAATTACAAAAAAAATACAAAAATAAAATTATATAGGAAAATGACTTCTTTCAACTTCAGATGATATTGTAAAGTCTCGAAACATCTAGACGACCTCTAAAAAAAGGTCTAGTTCTTCCTTTGCTCCCACGTATCGACAAAATACTTCATTAAAAAAAACAACAATGCTTTTTGAAAGGCCTGAGATTTTTTTCACATTGGCACATGATTTAGGGTTGTTTTTGTATGTTCAAGCAACACAATTATGTAGTACAAACTCCATCAAAAGTGCATAAGGGTTATGTTAAAAGAATAACTATTCACATATACAGGAAGGAAAATAATGCTTTTGTTTGATATCCACATAAAGAAAAACATTTGAGTCCTGAGGTATGTATATAGTTTTTTCTACCACTTTAATGGTCGTCATTTTTTAATGTCCTCAAAATTAGGTCGTTAAGTTTTCCATTTCATGTATTATATTGTTGTTTAATCTAAAAAAAAAAAGTAAATGGACGCTTATATGTATTTTTCATTTTATTTTTATAAATCTTCTTCATACAAAATCAAACAGATGAGGTGAAACAAAACTCTCGTTTATGTAAAGGTATTAAAAAACGGAAAGGAAGGAAACTTCTTGTTCTTGGGGAGGAAAATGTTTTACTCCCGGCGGGAGAAATGTTACCATATTCTTTAGTAGTGGAAAATGAAGGTACTACCTCAAATACCCATTGGTTATGTTTACATGGGAAAGTAGAAGTCTTCAGGAAAAAAATACACTTTGACTTTTCCTTCTATGATAATTTTTTGCTGAGTTATGACAAATCTGATGATCTGATAATTTATTTGTGGCTTCAAATGACTGTGTTTGTGCTCCTGGAGAATTAATTGGCGGGTCATTTCAAATTTGCTCCTCTGAGTCCTAATCGAGGCCCACTGGGATTCAATGAATTCCTCTCGAAATCAAGAACTCCTTGTATTCGTTTGTTCATTTCATTCGCAGCTATGCCACCAATTGTTCTGGAAGATGTTTCGGAAATTAGGTTGCAATGTCTCTTGAGTGAATTCAAATCCTCTTTATTAAGCTTTCGCAGGAGAGATTATTCAGATTACCCGTCCAAATATAAAGTGGAGAACATGTCCTTATACTCCGGAGCAACTTCCATTTATTTCGGTGATGAATGGTATGGTAAACAAATATTTCAATTTGCGAAGTCGTTTGTGGAAATATAAGCCAATTCAGATTCTCTAGAGTGCTTCAGCCGAACCTTTGGGAGTTAATTGGTCTGGTTTATTCCACATTTTATTGTCTAATTGACGAACAAAGTGGAGGAAAATCGTTTGAATTTTTCGCTTGTGGAGAGCGGAGGAAAGAAAAGCTCGCAATGAAAATTCGGAAAGTCGCTACCAATTAAAAATAGAGAAGTCGTTTGTCATTGAAAGTTTGCCTCTGCAGAAACAAAAATATACGTAGTCCTTAGTGCTCATTTGAAAACGTTCCAGCAGTTTTTCTTGAGACTAAGAATATGGTTTTCCACAAGGAATACAAGCACTTTTGCCCGCTGTTCTGACATTCATCATAAATATATGTTTTATCCAAAAACAATCCACGACGAAGTTGATCGATTGATATCACTGTCAATAAAATTATGGTGATTTCGAGATAAAATTTGAATTCTCCATTTCAAATGGAGGATGAGGCTTTTAAATTACTTCAAACTCCTTACAAGATTTACTGATTAACGTGTGAATAATTTCCTGTCTGTAATGTTCGAGGAAAAATTTATTTTTGTCACTACTTCACTGGAAAATTTTCAGAAATCATGTAATAACATCTGAATAATTTTGCTACCTCACTGGAAATCTTCCTCTTCGGCATTCACGAGGGAAGTAACTATCCCTGTAAGGTAATTTTTTTCTTTATAGAACGAACTCATAAACAGGACATCAAGTTTATCACAACTGCATATTTCTCTTGCCGAAACACCCTGTATCCCCCATAATTATTAAAGTAGAGCTCTGTGAATTTTAGCACCGGTAGATCAACAGAACAACAAACTCACTTTGCGGAACAAAAATCGAACTCAACACTTTATATGATGGGTCTATGTACTTTCAATTACTCAGTCTCATTTCCTGGAAGCCATAACTTCGGCGCGTTTACACGCATCCGATTTGAAATCTATGCAGATTCGACAGCCCAATTTCCTATAATTGCCTATTAATAATCGTCCATTCTATGGTAATCCGAAACGCTGACGGCAGACTTTCCAATCGGGAAAAAGTAAAATTTTTCTCGTAATTTCTGGATCGAAAAACGATTTTTGATCACAGGTAAAATATTTTGTCAGTCTTTGGGGGACAGGGCCTTGGGTTTCAATACCTGTTGATCAGTATTTTTAGAATTAGGCTCGATTACAGCTTATACAGGGTGAGTCAGAATGAGACCAAAAGGGAGGGAAATATGGCAACATACATCCCTCATCCTCGAATAGTACAATATCTAGAAAGGTACTTTGCTCTTTCATACATCCTCAGTAACAATTCAAGAAATCTATAGTGGCCATGATCACCAGCATTTAAGGCCATCAACTTCTGTCGGTGAACTGGATTCAATTGTTGTTCGTGTGTTACCCGATTAACTGTTGACAAAATTGTTTGAATTGTTATTTTCGTCAAGCGGCTGCACCCTTACATGCAACCCTCAGCTTATGTGAGCAACGTAGCCCTCACCTTTTAACGTGTGTTGCCATGGAAACAGATTATATTTACCGAGTACAACGAAAAAAGTCCACGCTCCTTTCCTTTAAAGTTGATAGAGGTCATTTTCTACCATGGTTTTTTATAACTCGGAATCATTTAAAATATCGACTATTGCATTGTTTGACGTTTATGGTCTATGGTGTCAGCTCGTATTCTTGAAAATCTTGAATTGTATCACCATTTCATTTGGAAAATGATGATTTTGAAGAGGGATGCAATGTTTCGGACAACAGTCTTCTGAAATTTTATCAAATAGTCATAAAAATTTAGATTCGTGTTATAATTCAAAATCAGCTCGTCCATATGAAGTTGAGGAACGTTGTAATATTTCAAAAATTGGAAAAAAAATCGAAAATTCGATTGCACGATAGAATTTATGACGTTTCAATCCCTTCTCTATGCTAAACCATGCATTTGAGCAAATACAATGAAATAATTTGCCTTTCACGCTGTATGAGAGCCTTCGCCAAAATTTTAAATAACTCGCGTCGTAGATTCATTTGATTGCTCGAAATGAACAGGTGATGAAATGATTCGATTACGATTATAAAATAATAATTTATATGACTTGTCAACATCACTTGTTCGTTAATAATATAGCATCACAAACGTGGCAGTTTATATTGAGAACAAAGAAATATTTGATTATTTTAAATCAAAGCCTAAAACTGTTGACAGCAGTAAAAAAAAATGGATCCACTGCTTCAAAACTAGTCGATTATTCATGGTCGATTTGCATTCCAACATACCGTATTCAAAATGTTGGCTCTGCGAATTGAGTGAAAAAAAAATTTAAATCAGTTCATCCAGTTAACAATATTGGTCGATCAAACCAGTTATTACAGGTTCAATTAGTAATAAATTGGGAACTAAAAAGTGAAAAATTAATATAGTTTACAAAAACTCAAAAACACGCTTTTAATAACACGTTAAACTAAAAAGTAAAAAATAATTGTTTATATAGGCAGAAAATAATAAATAAAAAATATTAACATCACTATGAAAAAAGCGTGGGGTACTCGATGGTCGAGAATATGAAAATATTTTTCATTTAACATTATTTTCTGCCCAAATAAATAATTATTTTTTATTTCAATATGTTAGAGAAGCCTGTTATTTGATTTTTTAATATATATTCGAAATTTGGTCGTTTTAATATGTCAAAATTTTCAAATTACACAAGTGAAGGTTCGAAATATTGTCTTTCGATTAATTGTTCCTTTCAAAAAATTGTCTTTCGATTAATTGTCCCTGGATAATTATCTTTTGATTAATTATTTTTCGATTAATTGTCCCTTTCAAATAATTGTTTCTTCAAAATAATTGTCTCTTGATAAATTGTATTTCGATTGATTGTCCCTTTCAAATAATTGTTTTTCGATTAATTATTTTTCGATTAGTTGTCCTTTTCAAATAATTGTCTTTCCATTAATTATTTCTTTCAAATAATTGTCTTACGATTAATTGTCTTTTGATTAATTGTCCTTCGATTAATTGTCTTTCAATTTATTGTCTTTTGATTATTTGTCTCTTTCAATTAATTTTCTTTCGATTAATTCTCCCTTTCAAATAATTGTCTTTCGATTAATTGCCTTTCGATTGATTGCCCCTTTCAAATTATTGTTTTTCGGTTAATTGTCCTTCGATTAGTTGTCCCTTTCAAATAACTGTCTTTCAATCAATTGTCTCTTTCAAATAATTTTCTTTCGATTAATTGTCCCTTTCAAATAATTTCTTTCGATTAATTGTCTTTCAACTGATTGTCTTTCGATTATTTGTCCCTTTCAAACAATTTTCTTTCGAGTGATTGTTCCTTTCAAATAATTGTCTTTCGATTAATTGTCCCTTTCAAAAAATTGTCTTCGAATAATTGTTCAAACAATTGAACTGCCCCCGGGCATTATTGACACCCATTCAAAAAAGAATTTTCGACAAAAGAATCCGACACACTCGAGATGTTTTACCATGTATTCGGAATCGAGTCAGCCTTTGACTACTCTCCAATTCCGAAACAATCGCTACCGCTGAACGCGGAAACCGTTTTCCTTCCCGAGGACCGCCACTTGAATTCCATCTCTGGAATCGAAGAGAAATTGTATTCCATCTGAATAAATGATAACCGACTTGTATCGATCTTTCAACAGAGATATACGATCGCTTTATTGTTTTCATGTTTTCGTATTTTTCGACGAGTTGCTATTGTTTCGAACTCACTGTCAATATAAATAATTTCGTAGAGTGCCGGCAGCTCGCTACAATGCGAGAAGTCGAATAATTTTTATGAAGCCCTTTCACAATTGACTTTGAAATTCAACGATGGAAGTTGCAGCGTTCGTTTGGTATTAGCTCCAGTCAAAAGAATGAGTCGACTATTCAGTTCACACTCCAGCTAACTGACAAAGATCTGCGACTAATGCGTTTTTTAATGAAGTTTTTGACGTCGCGAGAGAAAGGACAATCTTCGGGTATTCTGGAAATGTCGTCGAATATTCAGGAATAATCTGGAGACGTCGCAGAAATCTCCAGGAGCTTCTCTCACTAGTCATGTTTCTTCATAGGTATTTTGTCGTCTAGATATTAGTTTATATATGAATTTGATAGTTCTGTTAGAGATATGCACGAGAAAACAGTACATCAAGCTCTAGGGCTTCTTTTACGTGAATATTGCAAAACGAATGGACACGCTAAACATGTTTCTACAAACTTCCTCAACTTGCCTTGTTTATTTGTTCAAATCTTACTCAGAAAGAAAAATTCAAATAAAAATAATTTCTTTCAGCATATCTTCCATAAGTCTTCTGGTCTTGGTAAGTTAAATTGAACAACGTCGTTGAAAGTGAGTGCTCCTGTTTTACCTCTCTTCTGATTGTGAATTTCTCTGTTTTTCCTTTTTGTGTTCTTATTATCTTTGTTGTTTTCATCGTCATTAATATCAGCTTCCTCAGTTTTTGTCCTCAGTTATTGATCTCATTATTTTATACGCTGTGTTGAGTAGTATTATTCCTTGGTAATTCTTACAGGTTTTTTTTCTCCTTTTTAATGGATAGTTAATATTTGTACTGTCTGCCATTCTTTTGGCATTTTTTCCCTGTCCATATTCTCCTTAATAATGTAAATATCCTCTTCTTTATCTCATGTCCTCCGTATTTTATAAATTTGATGTTAATTTCATCTTTTTCCATTTCTACATTTCGTAATTACTCTTTCTATCTCCTCTCTGGTGGGCCCATTCAATATATTATTTTCTTCTTCGCTCCTTTCCTCTTCGTCTTCCACTATTGCTCCCTGTTCATCCTTTGCGACTTCATCTAACAATAATTCTTTGTAGTATTCTATCCAAACTAGTTACCCTATTTGAATAATGAAAATTAAAGCATTCATTTGTGGTGACCCAAATTCTCCTACTGTGGATAGTGCCCGATTTTGAAAACAACGCATGATTCCGCTGATATCAAAACGAATTGAAAATAACCTTCTCCTTTTACACCAATGTCTCACGCATCAGAAAATTCACTTTCTCCGTTGACGGTTGTCACAATTTTCTGAATATTTGACTCCAGAACACCGAAATGTCAAGAAACGTGACAGATTTAATGGAGACCATTGGGAGTGTTGTCTTTCGAGACGTTCCCTTTTTTCGCGATACATTTTTCGATATAAAATATGGAACGCGGCCGTTTCAATCCGCCCTGGAAGATTTTCATCCGAGGTAATATATAAAATATATAATGTATGAGTGAAGGTTATTTTGGGGTAACGTTCAGCCTAATTAAATTTTTGGCTCTCATCTCTTGAGTAGATGAACACTTCCATTCCAATTTGTTAACATGAAGCAATCTATCAGTGAGTCATAGGCTAGTATGAAAGGTAAGTATTAGTTTTATAAAGGGCTGTTTTTAACTGTTCCAAACCCTTTTAATCAACAAATCCTGGTTAGTAAGAGTGAATAAAGTGCTGAGTAAAGAAATGAAACTTGAGTATGGGGTGCCACAAGGAGTAGCTCAAAGTCCAAATCTTTTCACTGCATACAGGGTGTTCCAAACTAAGTCGGCGCCATTGCCAACTCCGTTATTATTGATGCTACGAATTCGGTTAAATAGGCAAACTAGTAGCATTTTTAATGGCCTTCTCGATGCCGAAAACAAAAAAAAATGACAGTCGCGTTTTCAGAATATTTCATAAATGATATTTCTTGGAACACCCTATATTTGTAATAACATTCTCAACAACAAAGCTCATATCACCTTTCTTCCTAAAGTGGAAAATGAGCGACCCATGTGGAAATATATATTTCTTTCAGTAGTACAAAAAATGTCTTTGTTTTTTCGAATAAAACCTCATGAAATAAGACAGTAAAAAGAAAAAATTGCGCTGGAATGTGAACTCGTGAAACCCGTGATTATCATGTCGCACCACTCAATTGACACCACTGAGCTATTTGGTATTATTGTACAAAACGATAATTTCCATCCTAAAGCCATTCCGCTAGCCGCATTTATTATATACAGCATGGCCGGACGAAATCCAACCTGTATTGTTACAGCAAGGAGCAGACCTACTGATTCCACACCTAGTCAGGTTGTTTAGGACGAGCCTGGTCTACAGGTATGTATCCAGCACCTGGCGAAGGTCCAAGGTGGTCTTCATACCTAAGCCGGGGAAACTATCATATGCCCAGGCTAAGGCAATTTCTCTCTCATCGTTTATGCTCAAAACGATGGGAAAACTAGTTGATAGGAATATCCGAGATAAAGATACAGAGTATCCAATTTTCTCGGAGCACCAACATGCCTATCAACCTGGAAAATCCTGCCAAACAGCACTGCACAGCCTAGAAGGCAGGATTGACAATTCTCTCATGAATAAAGAGATTGCACTCTTAGCGTTTATTGACGTAGAAGGGGCATTTGATAACACATCATATGCGTTCACGAAAAGAAACGTTGCTCCAGCCCTGAACCAGTGGATATCTGCCAAGCTTGGCTCTAGGGTAGTACAAGCCTCCCTGTTAGGGGACACATTGGAGGTAAGGGCTATGAGGGACTGCCCTCAGGGGGAGGACTATCCCCTCTACTGTGGAATCTCGTGGTGGACGGCCTCCTTGTAGATCTGAATTGGAGAAGAGTATTTGCCCAGGGCTATGCGGACGATGTCGTCATAATGGTCAACGGGAAGTACATGGGGGTCTGTGTGGAGTTGATGCAATCAGCCCTTACAGACCTACAGACGTGGTGCACAAGGGATAACCTTAGGGCCAACCCTCAAAAACCACAATAGTTCCTTTCACCAGAAAAAGAAACCTGGAAACCAACAGAGCTCTTCGAATCTTTGGTGAAAGTGTACAGATGTCAGGAGAGGCGAAATACTTGAGGCTTAACCTGGACTCAAAGCTCACCTGGACCAAACATCTGGAAAAAGTGCTGAAAAGAGCAAGGATATCATCAATGATGGCCAGGCGCTCCTTTGGCAAAACATGGGGACTTGAACCCAAACAGTCCCTCTGGCTATACACAGCAATTGTTAGGCCCTCGATATCGTACGAAGCCCTGCTGTGGTGGCCAAAGGTAGAACAAGTGACAACCAGGGGGAAGATGGCTAGTTTACAAAGACTGGCCATGCTCGGAGTCAATAGTGCTATGTCCAGTACATCGACAATTAGCTTGGAGGTAACCCTGAACCTCTCTCCCCTGCATCAGCACATTGCAGCGGAGGCGAGGATTGAAGCATCTAGGCTAAAATGTCTGGGCCAATGGAACGGCAATAACCAAAGCCACTCCACCATACTGGAGGTCATACCAATGCTGTAAAGAGGGCAAATCTGGTAAACGGATGGCTCGAAGACTAGCAAAGGAGTTGGGGCTGTAATATCCGGGAGAGAGACCGAGGAAAGACATCAGCTCAAGCCTCGGTACTCAAACCTCTATATTCCAAGCCGAGGTAACGTCAATCTCCGTCTGCACGAGAGAGATTCTAAGGAGGGGTCCTAGAAACCAACCCATAACGACTCTCTCCGACAGTCAGGCGGCGATTAAAGCCCTGGACCAGAACCAGCCTGCGGAATCCCGTTTGGGAATATTAAGCAGGACACAAAGAAAGGGATTAAAAACTTTCATCAATCTATCTGGGAGAGTGCCTCAGGCAATAGTCACGGAAAAATGATGATGATGATGGGGCCAACCGACCGGCTATCAAGATTCCTTCTTGAACTAAGCCGAGACTCCCTCAGGAAGGTGGTAGGACTAATGACAGGCCACTGCCATCTGAGAAAACACCTGCAACTGTTGGGGATACATCAAGAGTCCACACAATGCAGATTGTGTGAAGAGGAGGACGATACAGCCTCCCACATAATGTTTGAATGCGAAGCTCTGGCTCGCATGAGGATGGACATCTTAGGACACCACGGTGCAGAAGATATCATCCCGTAGGAAAACCTACACATGAGATAGACCTGATAGCGGGGTGCAGAAAGGTTCTATACAGAACTATCTGCATTACAGCCGCTGGCCAGCCCCGCCATCTAATAATAATTACAATAAAAATGTCCACGATACTCAACAATCATTACTGACTGGAGATGAATTGGAGTAACTGTCGCTTACTGGATTAGAGAAACAGGCATTTTTATCATTTAGGAAAATGTCGAAAGGTCGAAATATCTTCATTAAATGGTTTTCTTCCTACAGGAGGAAATATACCCACTCGTGATATTACTGTTGATCAACCTTCCCCTGTACTTGCTCAATAGGGCTCTCTTTCCGTGAAATTGCATTTTTAATCTCTGATGCACTGAACGCTTTAGCGGAAAGCTTTCACAACAACAAATATACTTTAAATGCATGCCAGGAAAGCGTGTAATGGAATGAAAAACGTTTATTTATCTCTTTAAGTGGAGTACTGCTTGCCGGCGAGTTAATTCAGTTTCGAGAAAGGTATGCGGTGAGTTAGGCTGGATGATAATTATTTTAAAACTGACATTATCCCGAAGGGGAATTTATACAAGTGTTTTGAACGTGGACTGCAGAAATTGTTGGTTTCCGCTCGGAAGTTAATATTTATCGGTTCAGTCTCCAGGGTCCATCATCTTGATATGAGATAAATTGCTGTCAAGATAGATCAGGTGAACTGAAAACAAGAAGTGGCAACTTTTAAACTCTAGGAGGGTTGTACACGAATCTTGGGTAATCCCGAAAATAAATTTAAAGATGGGGAAGAGTGGCAGATTTATGAAAATATATCTATCAGACATACAAGTCAAGCAGAAATCGGAAAAAAATCAAGAAATTATATTTTAATTATTGTAAAAATTTGTAAAACATGTGACTAGATTAAATTAGATCAGTTCGGTTTCGTGCTTCGAGCATCTACATCACGACCTCTTCAGAACTATTGTGTGATCCCTCTGAATCGTTTGGAGTTCTGTATCTAGCTCTGCCTTCGAAACGAGACTCCATAGGCTTGTTTTAAGAACTTCCATGTATCTGGGATCTCTGGGTTTCTCTTCCCCCAGCGTTAGGAAGTCCTAGCTGTAGTAAAAAATAACACAACGAAACCGTTCTGGAAAAATATAGGTGGGAAATCATCCAAATCCAATTATAATTCAGGAAACCACTACCATGCTACCAAAAAAGGCATATAATTACCACTTCTCAGACATAAGAGGCAGCCAATCAGTAATCACCCCGTTACACCACATGAACAACTCTCATAATTCCGAAAAAGTCATTCCTCACTTGAAGGCAATAGTAACTTCCCGAAATTGAAAGTCTGTGCAGGTATTTTGAAGACTGTTCAATTTGATCATCTTCTGCAAAAGGAATCTGACAGGAAAAACTCATTTGGAATGACCAAATGAGTTTGGTTATTCACAATTAGTAGAAATCATTAAGCACTATGATCATTACCAATGATATAATTCTTTAACAAGACTGTGTACCTCCACATTATGCACAGCTCGTAAAAGTGTTCTTGGGTAAAAGGTTCCTGAGAAATTGTATCGGAAATGGACTAAAAGGAGGTCCTTTAAAGTGGCCTGCCAGATCTCCAGATTTAACCCTACTCGATTAATCAAAAGGCCGTAGTTTACAAACGTTGGTGTAATGATTGCAATTCATAAGATGCATGTATATAGGCCAGACTGGCCCCAGTTTGAATCCGAGAAATAGGGATTATTCGAAAAGTAACAAGGTAAATAGACAGGTTCAAACTATGCCAACCACCTTCTTGAATATAATTTCAACTACCTGATATTGATCATATCAGTATAATGGTTTTCCAATATCATTTAATTACGCAGTATTAGAGATTTATTGAATGTGATTTAGCTTACAACTCCAAAGATTACTGCGTGTAGAAATAATTGTGAGCATTATTGTATGAATATTTTTTTCTCTATTCATCAGTAAAGATGAATGTAGAAATATTAAATGTCAGAACTATAGAAAAACTCCCATATTCGTTTAGGACCGTACGAAATTCATTTAATTTTTGCTATTTCATTCCATAACAACCTCTACTTTCTGTGTTTTTACTGATCCAAAGAGAACTGTGACAGTTTTTGTAAGAGGATATCATTTTTCAACTGACAACTTTAGTTGTAGTTACTAAATTATGAAAAATCTTTATTTTCGTAATGGCGATGACACGTGGAAAGAGAATTTATGGTTATTCATCATGTTGCATTAATCTATCTAGTTTTAATGAAAGTTGATGATTCGTTTGGATTTGAATGCTTTATCCGAACATGAAATTGCAATATGAAACTCACGAGTGGCATTATTATGTTTTGATATTTTCAGATCAATTCGCCTCCAATGAATAACCATAAAGTTCGTCAGTATATTCAAATTGGATTCAGAACATTTCTGACAAACATTTTCATTTTGTGTTGAATTATTTGAGGGCAAAACACAAAAATGGAAAAAAGCTTCAGCATGTTGCTCTAGGATTATTTGGACGACTAGTTGAAAATTTGTTTTCATTTGTTGAAGTATACATTTGGGTTTTAAAAAATATTGCATCAAGGATCAAATTGTAACAGAGGAAGCGATTATACTTCATTATATATAACAATAATTTCAATACTCGCTCAAAAACACTCGTAGAGTGTTCTCGAAGGATCGGCGATACAGGACGGCTATTATTATTATTTGTCATAGCGCTCAGTAATATGTAAAGAAAAAATAAATAGTCTCAAGATGGATACCTTGGGGACCCGGTAACCAAACATTAGAGAATAAGACCAATATAATCTAAGAAAATACGTTGCTTTTTTGATAGTAACTGTTCCACAAAAAATCAAGTACACCCGGATTACCAGGAAATTGCCTGGTAGGCCCTCATTTCTACCCTAAAGCATTTGTTGTCAATAATTTTGCAAAAATATAATTCCATCCCGCTAGTTTTATAACATTTTTCTGAGTTTCGTATTTTGCTATAATCAATCATAGCAAAATAACGGAAATGGTGAATAACGGTGACGTTATTCTTAACGGAAGTGATATAGTTGGAAGGAGTACAACGTCAAAAATGTCTCGAATAGGACCGGAAAAAAATATGGAGGTGAATGACTCCATTCCACTCCAGATGAACTCTTCAACTCGGGAACGGTTGAAGATAGAGCAATTCTGCGAACGCCAATCGATTCAGAATGATCAAATTAGTATAATCTGTGAATTTCGAGTATATCGATGTGAAACAAAATTATCCGAGAAAATCGAAAAGAGTCTAAAAGGGTCTAAATATCATGAAAAATACTAAATCGGCAAATTCACTTACAATCCACACTATATACGCAAAATTCATGCATATTCCAAAAATATATGACTCTTCATGCTCAGATTCAAAGTTTGACATAGAAAAAGAATACAGTGTCATAAATTTCACGAATAGAAGTTCAAAAAAATTGGAAGTTAATCAACATAATATTTTCATTTTGTGTTTCATTAATGCATGTATGTTCCAAATTTCAATAAAAAATGTAAAATGAACAAATTATTTTGTTCAGTATTGTCCGTTTCTCATAACATAAAAAATTAAAAGAGAAAAATATATTTTTATTTATTTTTCATGAGAATCTATGTTTACAACAGTGAACTCAGGAAAAAAATCTATCAGGAAGATTTAAAGAATAATATAAATAATTCATTTGGAAATCAGGGCCGATTATCTGCAAATATAATGGCTGATCTCCTACAGTAAATAATAATAATAATAATAACTACCCTCTACTGGCACAGGCAATAGCGCTTTGATGGCTTGGGGCATTTTTCGTCAGTCACTCTTCACCAAAACAACAAAAACTCATTGAGTGACTTGTTGTGAAAGCCTAATTGGGCACTCCTGCCAACAATCCGACGTTGAGTGAACTTCTGGAAAATTCATACACTTGAAACTGTTTTCGATACGTTGTTGACCCTAAGTTGAGTTGTTCGTCAGTTTCAACAATGGAAAACACAGTATTTAATTTTTTTTCCGAATATTTGAACATGCTTTCATCGACATATAGGGGAGCAGGAGTCCCAAAACCGCCTCTTGAGGAACACCTTCCTGAATATTCAGTATATATTTTTCATTCTGGAAAAGGTCGATTCGAATTTGGTTTCCTACGAGAGGGATTTTCAATACTTTCTTCGTGGAAAATTAATTGTGGAAGTTTTTTTCAGTAGGCAACATATTATGTGAAACGCAGTAGAAGTTTTCATTCTAGTCCAAATAATTTGTGTAAGTAAAATCATTGTTGTAGAAACCCCAATTCAACATTTGTCTAAATCTGCTAATATATAGCTTTTCGATTAAGTGAAATGAACTGTTTATATAAGTAATTCCTGAATCCACTTCATCCCCCAAAACTTGAACTGGGGCAAATGTTGATTCGCGAATCCATTAAGCTTCAACTACCCGAAAAATATGCAAGTCAAATACCAAAACATTTATTCGAGGTTATATTACGGCACTTTTCAATCCCCTAATTGCCGCCCTTTCCATCTCTTCTGCGTTGCTGGGCAACTTCTTGGGATAAAACTCATTCATCGTGCCGAAAGGATTATTGCGAAATGAATTATTGGCCCATTCGAACATTATTATTGGCGTAAATTCAGCAATTATTACCTCTATGCGCCGAGTATTGATTGTATTTTAAGCCTCTTAATAGGAATTCCTAGTAATAATATTAGAGTAATGCTATTATTCCTTCCATTGTCATTTTTCAGTTTTCAGGTCACATTTTATGAAATGGAATGTATAAATCAAATCATGGACGTCCTTGTTAGAACGTGATTATTGGATTGGTGCTAGAAATATTGTTCATTGAAACCGTACGTTCTATTTGTAGTCCCAGCCTACCGCTGTCAGAGTTGAGTATTTTCTGCTCAGTATCAGTGAATAAATGATTGATTGCAGTGAACTATCTTATATCTGCTAGCGGATCATAATGACATCATTGTGGGATTGTATATTCATTATTAAGTTCATTATGGTCCTAGAACTATCATATAGTTTACTTGATAATGGTTCAACAAACATAAACCGGTCGTAATAGCTATTTATGTACCAAGTGCGTTATATAGATCCTAACGCCCGGAGGGTAATAATAATAATAATAATATTGCCCGATAAGCGTTAGGACTAGTAACGTTCGTGATGCATACCAGATTTTATTTTTCACGAAAAAATTATCTCAAACAACGTGTTTACCTCATAAATTTCTTCTCAGTATTTACTGCGTTTTGGTCGGCAACTCAGCATCTAGCTTCTATGCATTGCCATGGAAATTTATTTAACAAAATGACGCTGCATTTTTGTAAGAATTGACAAGCTTGTTCGTGGGGAAAACTAAAAACGGTTGTGTTCATAATAATTATGAAGATCCCACAGAATGTGACGCTCAATGCTGAAAAAGCGTTAGGAAATTTACTGCCTGTGAAATCCAAATACTTATACGAGAAGGAGTATGACCATTTTTTGAAATGGTAAGATGAAAACAGAGTGAATACCGTAAATGAAACTGTCTTAATGGCATTCTTCCAGGAACTGGTGAGTTCATCTCATGAAAAATATCAACATTTTTCATTTACTTTACATTATTTCAGTCTGAAAAATATAGTGCAAATAGTCTATAGACCAAATACTCACAGCTGAAATCAACATTGATTTTTAAAGAAAACATTAATATATCAGCATTCAGTCAACTAAGTACATTGGAATACGACCAAAAGGATGTAAACGTAGTTTTTTTTTAAACTACAGAAATAATGAATGCATTGAGTTACCTATAGGTAAAAATACTATAGGATGTGTTCCTTCTATCATAGCGAAATACCTAAATTTGGAAAACCCGAAAGGTCACACCGAACATTGTCTACGCCGAACGTCGTCAACGCTTCTTGTTCAGGGTGGTGCTTCCTTTGAACCACTAAAATTACATGGAAAATAGAAGAGTAGTACGGTAGCGGAGAGCTATATTGAAGAAAGAATCTCCTCGAAGAACAAAATTGCTACAATGATAGCCCATTCCGTTTCCGAAAGAGAAAATGTTAACGTTCCGAACGAAACCGAATGCACTAATTTTTCAGGAATATTTGAAACATTAGTCCCTTTTTATAAATAAAACTTTTCTTAAGTAATTAATTTATTGAACTACAGAAAAAAACAATGAGACAATTGCATCTGGTTTAAGAGGATTTCAGCAGAGCCTTCGACTTTATAAATCATGAGTTATTGGTGTGTGTACTAAATTGTTCGCTATTAGCTTCAGTTGTAGCATTGATTGTAGTGAAAAATATTGGACTAGCACACCATTTTATTTTCAGTAAGTGGTCGTAGCTTACCCTGTATATTGTCTGGATTATTTTTGTTAATTCTTCGCAATTATCAAGTTCGAGAGTCAATACTGGGCACACATGTTCCTTTCATATGACCTTAACCTCACAAATTGCCAGAGATGTCTGAATTAACAATCTAAAATAAAAATATCTCGCCGGAGTTTTCGTGTGCCTTTGGTGACATGCAAAGTCAACCACGATAGTGTAATTCTTGATGCCATAAATCACCCCGAGATGAATTATGACCCAATGAGAGTTTTGAATCGGTTTACGATTGGTTGAAAAGTATCCCAGAATACATTCCAAATAGGCAACTCGGATTTGATTTGTGGCGAACTGGTGAAAGTATGTTAGATTACGATCTGGTTGGACACCTCATATGATTCATTATGTGGTCGGCCGTGAAAATGCCGTATTGATTTTATGACCAGGAAGATAAGCTGGCCACATAATGCTAATTTGGATGAAATATTGAATTGGGAAGCACAACTTAATGTAATTTTGGGGTGTCTGAGGGCGGTCGTCCATCAATACACTTCGAACATTAATTAAAATCCATGTTTTCCCGTGAGGGTGGAAAATAGAAGGAGTGCATACGGAGGTATTCCAGGGGGCAGCAAATATCAAATTGAATGTGGAAGACCATATACACCATTACCATTACTACAATGAAAAAAAATCAGTACCAAATAAACAAAGAAAATGTCAAAGTTTTAAGACGAAAGTATAAGGTAAACGAATATAGCTGAATACATAAAACTTGTTATCATAAACTATACATACACGATTTGTCCATAACAACACACGTGAGTAAAATTAAACATCTGAACATACAAGACTAAATATGCTAGCTGAATATCTCAAGATATGTGATCAGTGAATTCTTGAAAGGTGTAACAGACCCTTTGAAGCATTTTCTTCAGCTGACTTTTCAAGACATGAATATTAAGAGAATTGCTGTTGGGAGAGTATTGTAGAACTCACATCCATTATACTCTGCATTGAAATTTCGAAATCAAAGATAAACAACAAGAACGATGGTTTATGGAGGTCACTCTGGAGTTCTCAGAAGTTTTGTGAATGTTTGACGTTCCCAGATCAATTTTCCATGTTCCCATTGAATCACACACAGATGATCTACTGCATTCATTCTAGTACGATATTTGCCAGATTTCAGCTGGCCGACGTAATAATGAGGTCTGCGCGACATATCATTGTCATTATTATCATCAATTATATACTGTGTTACAAGGATATTCAACTATCACGTCAACTGTCCGTTCGTCATTTATTTCATCCAAATTGAATTCCACCAACGATAATGTCTGAAACACAATTAATGAAGAAATCATTGTCAATTACTCAGTAAGCGGTGTATAGTAATTAATGACATTATTGCTGTCGATAATGAATTATGCATTCGTTGCATGCCTGCAGCAGTTTCTGAGCGATAGATTGAATAATAATCGGGAAAAACTCCAGAATACGCCTTTCAGACTATTTCAACGAAGTGCTAATTTGATAATTAAAAAGGATGTAGAAATATGGCTTTGTCTAACGACAACAAATTAATTTTCGATCAGTGCTAAGAAAGGACGATGGTAGATTATGAATTGGACTTTTTCACGTAGTTTCGGTGACTTGCTTCTTCCTTACTCACTTGGGATCTGATCTGGGCAAAATACTAACAAAAATGTTCCCAGGTACTGAAAACCGATTTTTCATTCAGCTAGCCTGCTTAGCACTTTGAATAAGAGAATAACTAGGATTACTGAAACGGTTATTTCAAATGACGAGTATTTAGCACTAGGTACTGAAATACAAATACTCAAGTTCACCAACAGTTTGAAAACTCGTGTCTGTTACTAGGGATAAGCTTATGAAATATCTAGTTCATTAGCAATATAACTTAATACAGTTAAACTGCTGGTGAACATGTTTCGTTCAACCCGCCCTAAGTTAGCACAAAGGAAAAAAGTATTTTAGGAGTACAAAACTGAAGAACCCACTTTACCCACCTTTGAAGAAGCATTTGGAAAAACGTCATTTGATCCTATATATCAAGCTAAAAGGTGAAGGGGTTTGAACCATACCATTATTACATGGATTCACGCCATGCTGTCAAAAAAGACTAGCCAAAACAACTCTTAGAAATTGCTCCAGCGAGGCAACATCCATGAAAGGCTGCTTCGCTTGCTTTGATGTCTCGTGTTGGATGATCTCTCAGTAAAATGCAAGAATTCAGACCTTGGAGTCGAATAATTAAAAAAAGGTTACTATTAAATATAACAAAGGCTACTTTTTTATTGAATAGTTTTGTAAGTTTTGATACAACCGAGCGGGATCGTTGATATTCGCAAATATATGGGACCCTATGCTCTATTTTCAACAAATTAGAATCATACTTCCCTTTGATGCTAAGCTGTTACTTTCTTCTTCACATACTGGAAGTGGAACTCGTTAGAAAATTAATTATATTTGCAAAGTTACTTGCTTTGTTTTCAACTCTAAAGGCGTTTATTATCAACTTGACGAGGTTGTAAGAGCCAGTTTGATATTTACGATTATTTTTACGACTGGAGACAATATTTCACTCTGTGTGTGATCATTTTAAATAACATTCCTTGTTTCCTTATGTTATCTGTGATTACATAGAAAGAAAATGTTAGCGTCATAACTGGCCAAATAACTCTCGCAGCAAAAGATTCAATATTGTCGAATATGGAAAATGACTTGTTCGAATGTTGTTTTTCTTCTGGCCCTGTACAAACTTTGGCGATCGCAACCATCACGTGCACACTTTATAACTTCACCTTCTCTTCGTGGTTTTGTGTAGAATCCACTGAATTTATGAATGTGGCACGGCCATAAAAAATGTTGAATTAGAGCTAGATGTCCCTGAACCCCAAACCAAAGATGGGTCTATTCATTTTGCATCGTTCCCAGAGAAGTTTACGATTGAACTGAACCATAAAAATGGCCTCAAATGGAATATTCGGAAAACGTTGCATTTTCTCGGGATGCGAAAGTTTTCTTTTATTGGAGTTATGACCTGAAGTTGCAGGAACTCATTATTAATTTATCAGAACTTGCCGAACTGCTTTTCCACTCGAAAAATGATGATGCCAAGAAAAATCAATCATTACGGAAGTAGGAAACTTTCAGGAAAACAACGATTCTTTCGTCTCTTTCGGATAGACATGAAAAAGCTGTTTGATAGATAATGAAATGTAGGGTGGATCAACAAAAATGGAACAGGAGTTTTTGGGTAGTTAACAAATAATAGGTCAACCATTAAGAGATTTTTTTCGCACTTGAATGAAGACGAAAATAAACTACACTACCTTTCAAAATATACTTCGTATACACCGGTTTGGCCTCATCAATATCGATTTGTGGATTTTTTTTAAAACGAATAATGGCAAAAATAATTACTCTTGATATTTTACGAATATCTTCAAAGTATTGAAGAAATCTTTTCACAGTCGATAGAACTTCTGCAGAAAATTGAAAAACCTACAAAATTTTTTTATGCTACCGGATTGGTGCAGTTTTCAATGAGAAAATCCGGAAACACATCTGAAAATAGAACAGTTATAAAAAATTCTTCATCGACTATTTTTTGCATTAGTTGAGAGTGAGTACGTACTTCCATTTGGTTAAAGTAATTAGCTTTTCATCATCTTATATCGGCGAATTTTACCATAGCCCATAGAAAAGTTTTCTTTGAATCCAAAAATGTACTTGGCTGTGCGATTCCAACGCCGTTTTACTCAAAAATTGTAACTTCTATGTAAATTTTTTCGCCGGAAAATTTTCTGAATTTTTTTTATCGAAATGTTTTTTCGTGGTGTGATACGGAATCAGCATGTCAAGATACATTTGAGGAAAGCTTGCAATTTCTGTAAGTAATAAAAATATAAATATTCGAAAATTCGATCGTGTCAGGGAATTTCTGATGTAATATTTCTTTTCTATGCGAAACCTTGTATCTGAGTACATACAAACCATATGTATTCGGAATCAGCGTGAAATGGATCTGATGATTTTGTATTTTTCATAATATTTTGGGATAGGATTGACTAAAAATCCATAGACTTTACTAATTTGATCATTCTGAATCGATTGGCGTTCTCAGAATTGCTCTATCTTCAACCGTTCTTGAGTTTAAATATTCATCAGAGTTGAGTGGGATCATTTCCCTTATAAAATTGTTTGATTCCTTGATTTCAAATACATGTTTTCACGTTACCTCTTCAATTAAAAGTTGAAAATTTTCGTAATTTCCTCAATCCGCCATCCTTTCGGACTTTTATCGGGTATTTTTTTTCATTGATCGACTTGAAATCCACACTGATTCCATTTCTGAGCCAATTGGTGTTCGCAGAATTACTACATCTTCAATCGTTCGTTAGTTGAAAACTTCATCTGGAGTTGAAAGGAGTTTACCGCCAATTTTTCTCCATATATAAGGTAAAAATCAATCACCTTCCTTTTTCTTCAAATAATCAAAT
The DNA here is from genome assembly GCA_958502065.1 of Chrysolina americana. Taxonomy (NCBI): domain Eukaryota; kingdom Metazoa; phylum Arthropoda; class Insecta; order Coleoptera; family Chrysomelidae; genus Chrysolina; species Chrysolina americana. The sequence goes on along the minus strand of OY293417.1, from coordinate 2,039,473 downwards.
GAATTTTCCATTTTGTTGAAAAAAAACAGTATTATACAAACCTTCAAAGTTGGGAATGGTGGAGGTAACACATATCCTTCTTTGGACTGTTGTTTAATTTTTCCCAAGAGGATGGAACAGTTACAATATAATTCCAAGCACCAAATGTGTTTCGGAAAGTAAAACAATACTGCGAATACATGTTAAATAATAAATAACAGCCTGAATGGATAATCCAAACAAACGGAGAGAAACATTGCTACAAAACCGGCGTAACAGACTTTCGAAACGTTAAGAGAGCCACAAAAGAAAAGGTTTTCACACTGCCGAAAACACATCAAATCTCATATGACTAACTAATGATTTCAAAACCAAAGTAAAAATAATCCATTAGAAAATCCCTAGCAAAATTGCAATGTATTTAGGATTGCTATGGAGGGAGCTAAAGTGGGGTAACAAAAAGATGTTGGATGGGAAAAATGTCCGGTTCGTTCAGGGGTAGATTGGGCGTGGAATAATACAGCCAAATCAGGTGAAGCTGGTGATATATTGTATCTATGAGGAGAGAGTTTTTATATACAGAACAGGTAACACTATCTTTTGGACAATACGTACAGAAGCAGTTGGTCAGTTAGGCACTCAAGCTTAGCTACGGTACAGTATACTTTCATCTGCCCGAATATATATATACATAAGAGTTCACAACTTTTTATTAACCAAGGTAAAAGCATTAATTCATTTAAATTCATAAATAATTCTCCTACTACTAGTTAAGCTAGGATATGAAAGCGTCAGCTCTAAGCGCTACTTGTTATCAAGTCTGCTACTAGCAAGGGAAAAAATTAATCAATAAATAGTGAAAAGCAGTGTAGCAATGAATGTCAATCATCTAAGATAGCAAATAAATGGAAGAAGCTCGCCTGAATGGTGTTATAGGTGTCTTCTGTAACACTTGTAGTTGGCAAGACTCTGCATCACCTATGGAGCCCTCATTAGGATATAAGCGAGTAAGCAAGCAGCGTTAACCTGCGACTCAAATCAGGTGCATAAGCTTGGTCGTCAATAGTCCAGCGGTATACCAGGGAATCGATAAGTAAAAGAAGTAATAATGAATTATGGTGGATTACGTAATCCAATCTTCCTCAAAAAAACCTATATAATAGGTATGGTCGTCGGCAAGTATTCAACAGAAAACAACTACTGCCCCCTACGACCATTGAATTATATCTGTTTAATACTTGGCAAAGTTTTCTACAAGAACCACTTTGCAATGCATTTCAAATATCTAAGCTGAAATTATTTTTTGATCTAATTGGGGGAACACCTCCGTACCGGTTTCATGGTCATTGCCAATCATCAGCGAAGGCTAGTTCGACCCAATTGAACCGAAAAATCCTTTCATCCTATTTGGAAATCCCTGAGACAAACACTGAAGTATGAATTCAACGCCATCTCTGGGTTCCAGATTAAAATGCACTCCGACTACGTGTCGACTTCAATATGAAGCCAGAAACATCATGAAAAATGGGCAACACTACTTGACGGAAGATCATAAAACTAATAATGAATTATGGGTCGAACTAGCCTTCGCTGATGATTGGCAATGACCATGAAACCGGTACGGAGGTGTTCCCCTAATTAGATCAAAAAATAATTTCAGCTTAGATATTTGAAATGCATTGCAAAGTGGTTCTTGTAGAAAACTTTGCCAAGTATTAAACAGATATGATTCAATGGTCGTAGGGGGCAGTAGTTGTTTTCTGTTGAATACTTGCCGACGACCATACCTTTTGTATAGGTTTTTTTGCGGAAGATTGGATTACGTAATCCACCATAATTCATTATTAGTTTTATGATCTTCCGTCAAGTAGTGTTGCCCATCTTTCATGAAGTAAAAGACGGCCTGAAATAGGGATTTCGTTATACGAGCAAATTCTACGACAACCTCTTAGGTAATCACAAGGTAATGAGAAATGACTTGAACATCAATAATTATGAACATATATTTTAGGATAGTAACAAGACCTACCTGCAGATGCAGATGCAGATGACTTGTCTCGGAATGAAAGCACAGTTTAGAATAGTATAAATCCACACAGTGATTCTCACGTATTCCGTCACAACTAAATGAAATTGGCAAATCCACCAAAGGTGAGAGTATTTCTATCTAACAAGAGCTACTCGATCTAGCCATGTGCCTCTCCAAGATTGAGAAGAAGCTCCCAAAAAAAGGCTTCTCATTATTTTTTTGTAGAGGTTTGTCCCTTGTTACTATTCCTTTTGATATTCTTTTGCTAATGAGATTACTTGGATCAATGATTATGGATCAATTCCAATCATGATTAAGTAGTTCACTTTCGATTGTGATTGTTCTATGTCAAGGATCATTGTTAACCCTAATTTTGACATTTAGGTTAGAATAATCAAATTGAATAAATGACTCAATGTTTACATTCTTAAGTAAATCATGGAAATTTGGAAATTGCTCATATATCGTACTCAGCTATTTCTTAAATTGGCTAAATGTAATAATGATAATTTAGCTCTACAATTCTCTGTTTTCTAGGATTCTTATGGAAACTGAAAAAGTAATACACCGAAGAGGCTACTACTTTCAAGCATCATATAATACTTGTGAATCAACTGAAACTTCATAGAGTGTGATTGTTTTATTTTCAAAGCCAAGCGAAAGGCTAAAACTACTAGTATGAAGAAATGAAATAGCAGATGCATATTATTTATTGTGAATAGTAATAAATTCTATATTATTTTAGTTGAATCATTTGAGCTACTGAACCGTATATTTTGACTCGTAACAAACTCATCTTCCTATACTGGACATTCCCTTCGTCGCACTTCTGCTACTGCTTTAGCTACTGCATCAGCAACTATAACTAACTTAAAAAGACATGGAGGTTAGGAAAGTTCCACGGTGGAGCAGGGGTATTTAAAGGGTAGCATCGATTTAAGAAATAAAACAGCGCTTATTTTGTCTACTTTGCCATTAGAAGAGGCAGGTACCTCAACAGTAGTGAATAGAAGCTCCAGCCATATGAAAGGAGAAATTTTTTCCAGTGACGGAAGTTATATTCAGGGCACATTTCAAAATTGTACATTTATTATTTGTAATGACGTGAATTAATAAAATATGGTTCAGTTTCATTTCATAAATATATACAGATATTAGCAGTCCTTATTGTGTTTTTACTTGTGAAAGGTAGAGGGAATTATAGAATCTATAATGTCCCAAGGGAGTTATGACCCTCTTTGTTGATAGCGTAACTAGGACGATACAAGAGTATCCCGGTCAAAAATTTAATTTATAATTATACTTACTGGTTGATAGAAACTATTATATTCAAACACTGCATATAAGTTAATATTCATCGTCTCCGAATTGAAGTGTTCATCCTTCCTAGAAAGATGATACAGGCTGATTTTTTAGTGGCGCCATCTATCGCGCAATCACAATATCATCGAAATGGTTTTCGTTCTCTGTTTACTGTGATTATAATTGATTTATTGATTTATAAATGAAAAAAAATTCTTTTCGTGAATATTTGAAAATAAATTGCCATTGAGACTTGTGTTCACATTTTTTGATAAACCAAATATCTACATTTGTTAACTGAATCCTAGTAGTGTTAGTACTTACTTCGAAATCCTCAAGATTATTAACTACGGAATTTATAAACTTAAGTTTTCAGACGCTATCCAACATGAATTCCTGACAAGCAGTAGCACTCTCAGTTACGAACTAACGGTGGAGTTACGGGCCTCGGGGCTTATTCATGATTACGTTCGTCTGTGTATTCAATCTTGTCTAATTAATAAGCTGTTAGCCTGCAGATATCTCCAAGGTGGTGAAACTTCTTGTTAGTGCCCTTGGTCGAGGCACGCAATCAATATCAATGGCAGAGGCAGAACATCAGTTGAAAAGTTTACAAAAGGAATGTATAATTTGAACTAGATATACAGGGCATCAATTTTAAAATTGAAAACTAGCCACCTTTGATATATCTTCATGGTTCAATCATCTGGGGCAGGTAGACGATTCTCTGAAAATCCTAAGTACTAAAGGAGATCGAAAAGTTCGATCATGTACCCTGAGTAGGCCGAGTGATCCAAGAACTACGGCCTCCTGTATTCTTCCGACTAAGATTTCTGCCGCATCACGGCGAGCCGGTAAAGTTTTCAGATGCGAGAGCAGCGTGTCCATCATTCCACCAAATACCCCTATGATCAGAACCACCATTTCAACAGAATTATTTAAGTAAAGCCTGCGGAGTTCAAAGAGTGAGTCTCGGTATAAAGTCTGTTTTTAGGTTGCGACCTCCTATGAGATAAATAAGAAATAATGTACTTTGGAAAACAAATTCAAAATTCGTGGAAACATTGAATACTAAAGTGAGTGGATAACCAAGGAGATAATACTAAGTGGGGAGAAAGACGAAAAATTTTGAAGAAAAAATACTGACAACTCTAGATATCAGAATTAGACAAAAAAATTAATAAACGAACAACAGAATGAATGTATTCTGACCCACCACAAACCGCACCAACTCGAATCCTATTTTTGAGATTAATTCAAAATATTGAAAATCTGACCGCACCCCTCTGACGAGCCTACAATGACCGTTGATGATAATGAGTTGTTATTTGGACTGAAATTAATGTATTCTGACCCACCACAAACTGCGCCAACTCGAATCCAATTTTTGAGAACACTTTAAAATATTTAAAATCCGACCGCACTCCTCTGACGACCCTACAATGACCGTTGATGATAATAAGTTATTATTTGGACAGAAATGAATGTATTCTGACCCACCACAAACTGCGCCAACTCGAATCCTATTTTTGAGATCACTTCAAAATATTTAAAATCTGACCGCACCCCTCTGACGAGCCTACAATGACCGTTGATGATAATGAGTTGTTATTTGGACAGAAATGAATGTATTCTGACCCACTACAAACTGCGCCAACTCGAATCCTATTTTTGAGATCACTTCAAAATATTTAAAATCCGACCGCACTCCTCTGACGACCTTACAATGACCGTTGATGATAACAAGTTGTTATTTGGACAGAAGTGAATGTATTCTGACCTATCACAAACCGCGCCAAATGGCATCCTATTTTTGAGATCACTTCAAACTATTTAAAATCTGACCGCACTCCTCTGACGAGCCTACAATGACCGTTGATGATAATGAGTTGTTATTTGGACAGGAATGAATGTATTCTGACCTATCACAAACCGCACCAACTCGAATCCCATTTTTGAGATCACTTCAAAATATTTAAAATCCGACAGCACTCCTCTGACGACCTTACAATGACCGTTGATGATAATAAATTGTTATTTGAACAGGAATGGATGTATTCTGACCCACCACAAACTGCGCCAACTCGAATCCTATTTTTGAGATCACTTCAAAATATTGAAAATCCGACCGCACTCCTCTGACGACCCTACAATGATCATTGATGATAATAAGTTGTTATTTGGTCAGAAATGAATATATTCTGACCTTTAACAAACCGCGCCAACTTGAATCATATTTTTGAGATCACTTCAAAATATTTAAAATCCGACCGCACTCCTCTGAAGACCCTACTATGACCATTGATGATAATAAGTTGTTATTTGGACAGAAATGAATGTATTCTGAGCCACCACAAACCGCGCCAACTCGAATCCAATTTTTAAGATCACTTCAAATTATTTAAAATCCGACCGCACTCCTCTGACGACCCTACAATGATCATTGATGATTAGAAGTTGTTAATTGGACAGAAATGAATGTATTCTGACCAACCAAAAACCACGCCAACTCGAATCCTATTTTTAGGATCACTTCAAATTATTTAAAATCCGACCGCAGTCCTCTGACGAACCTTCAATAACCATTGATGATAATTAGTTGTTATTTGGACAGGAATGAATGAATTCTGACCCATCACAAACCGCGCCAACTCGCATCCTATTTTCGAGATCACTTCAAAATGTTAAAAATCCGACCGCACTCCTCCGACGATCCTACAATGACCATTGATGATAAGAAGTTGATATTTGGACAGAAATGAATATATTCCGACCCACGACGAACCGCGCCAACTCGCATCCTATATTTGAGATCACTTCAAATTGTTAAAAATCCGACCGCACTCCTCTGACGACCCTACAATGATCATTGATGATAATAAGTTGTTAATTGGACAAAAATGAATGTATTCTGACCTATCACAAACCGTGCCAAATCGCATCCTATTTTTGAGATCACTTCAAAATGTTAAAAATCCGACCGCACTCCTCTGACGACCCTACAATGATCATTGATGATAATAAGTTGTTATTTGGACAAATATGAATGTATTCTGACCTATCACAAACCGCGCCAACTCGCATCCTATTTTTGAGGTCACTTCAAAATGTTTAAAATCCTACCGCACTCCTCTGACGAGCCTACAATGACCGTTGATGATAATGAGTTGTTATTTGGACAGGAATGAATGTATTCTGACCTATCACAAACCGCACCAACTCGAATCCTATTTTTGAGACCACTTCAAAATATTTAAAATCCGACAGCACTCCTCTGACGACCTTACAATGACCGTTGATGATAATAAATTGTTATTTGGACAGGAATGGATGTATTCTGACCCACCACAAACTGCGCCAACTCGAATCCTATTTTTGAGATCACTTCAAAATATTGAAAATCCGACCGCACTCCTCTGACGACCCTACAATGATCATTGATGATAATAAGTTGTTATTTGGTCAGAAATGAATATATTCTGACCTTTAACAAACCGCGCCAACTTGAATCATATTTTTGAGATCACTTCAAAATATTTAAAATCCGACCGCACTCCTCTGAAGACCCTACCATGACCATTGATGATAATAAGTTGTTATTTGGACAGAAATGAATGTATTCTGAGCCACCACAAACCGCGCCACCTCGAATCCAATTTTTAAGATCACTTCAAATTATTTAAAATCCGACCGCACTCCTCTGACGACCCTACAATGATCATTGATGATTAGAAGTTGTTAATTGGACAGAAATGAATGTATTCTGACCAACCAAAAACCACGCCAACTCGAATCCTATTTTTAGGATCACTTCAAATTATTTAAAATCCGACCGCAGTCCTCTGACGAACCTTCAATAACCATTGATGATAATTAGTTGTTATTTGGACAGGAATGAATGAATTCTGACCCATCACAAACCGCGCCAACTCGCATCCTATTTTCGAGATCACTTCAAAATGTTAAAAATCCGACCGCACTCCTCCGACGATCCTACAATGACCATTGATGATAAGAAGTTGATATTTGGACAGAAATGAATATATTCCGACCCACGACGAACCGCGCCAACTCGCATCCTATATTTGAGATCACTTCAAATTGTTAAAAATCCGACCGCACTCCTCTGACGACCCTACAATGATCATTGATGATAATAAGTTGTTAATTGGACAAAAATGAATGTATTCTGACCTATCACAAACCGTGCCAAATCGCATCCTATTTTTGAGATCACTTCAAAATGTTAAAAATCCGACCGCACTCCTCTGACGACCCTACAATGATCATTGATGATAATAAGTTGTTATTTGGACAAATATGAATGTATTCTGACCTATCACAAACCGCGCCAACTCGCATCCTATTTTTGAGGTCACTTCAAAATGTTTAATATCCTACCGCACTCCTCTGATGACCCTTCAATGACCATTAAAGATAATAAGTTGTTATTTGGTCAGAAATGAATATATTCTGACCTTTAACAAACCGCGCCAACTTGAATCCTATTTTTGAGATCACTTCAAAATGTTTAAAATCCGACCGCACTCCTCTGACGACCCTACAATAACCATTGATGATAATTAGTTGTTAAATGGACAGAAATGAATGTATTCTGACCAACCAAAACCGCGCCAACTCACATCCTATTTGGTATACCACATCGCAGTGCCAACTCGCATCCTATTTTTGAGGTCACTTCAAAATGTTTAAAATCCGACCGCACTCCTCTGATGACCCTTCAATGACCATTAAAGATAATAAGTTGTTATTTGGTCAGAAATGAATATATTCTGACCTTTAACAAACCGCGCCAACTTGAATCCTATTTTTGAGATCACTTCAAAATGTTTTAAATCCGACCGCACTCCTCTGACGACCCTACAATAACCATTGATGATAATTAGTTGTTAATTGGACAGAAATGATAGTATTCTGACCAACCAAAACCGCGCCAACTCGCATCCTATTTTTGAGGTCACTTCAAAATATTTAAAATCTGACCGCACTCCTCTGATGACCCTACAATGACCATTGATGATGGGAAGTTGTTAACTGGACAGAAATGAATGTATTCTGACCAACCAAAAACCACACCAACTCGAGTCCTATTTTTAAGATCACTTCAAATTATTTAAAATCCGACCGCAGTCCTCTGACGAACCTACAATAACCATTGATGATAATTAGTTGTTATTTGGACAGGAACAAATGTATTCTGACCTATCACAAACCGCGCCAACTCGCATCCTATTTTTGAGATCACTTCAAAATGTTAAAAATCCGACCGCACTCCTCTGACAACCCTACAATAACCATTGATGATAATCAGTTGTTATTTGGACAAAAATGAATGTATTCTGACCTATCACAAACCGCGCCAACTCGAATCCTATTTTTAATGTCACTTCAAATTATTTAAATTCCGACCGCACTCCTCTGACGACCCTACAATAACCATTGATGATAATTATTGGTTATTTGGGCAGGAATGAATGTATTCTGACCTATCACAAACTGCGCCAACTCGCATCCTATTTTCGAGATCACTTCAAATTGTTAAAAATCCGACCGCACTCCTTTGACGACCCTACAATGACCATTGATAATGGGAAGTTGTTATTTGGACAGAAATGAATGTATTCTGACCCACTTCAAACCGTGCCAATTCGTATCCTATTATTGAAATAACTTCAAAATGTTGAAAATCCGACCGCACTCCTCTGGCGACTCTACAATGACCATTGATGATGAGAAGTTGTTAGTTGGACAGAAATGAATGTATTCCGACCCATGACAAACCGCGCCTACTCGCATCTTATTTTTGAGATCACTTCAAAATGTTAAAAATACGACCGCACTCCTCTGACGACCCCACAATGATCATTGATGATAAGAAGTTGTTATTTGGACAGAAATGAATGTATTCTGACCCACCACAAACCGTGCCAACTCGTATCCTATTATTGAAATATCTTCAAAATGTTAAATATACGACCGCACTCCTCTGACTACCCTACAATGACCATTGATGATAATAATTTGTTACTTGGACAGGAATGAATGTATTCTGATCTATCACAAACCGCGCCAGCTTGATTCCTATTTTTGAAGTCACTTCAAAATATTTAAAATCCGACCGCACTCCTCTGAAGACCCTACCATGACCATTGATGATAATAAGTTGTTATTTGGACAGAAATGAATGTATTCTGAGCCACCACAAACCGCGCCAACTCGAATCCAATTTTTAAGATCACTTCAAATTATTTAAATTCCGACCGCACTTCTCTGACGACCCTACAATGACCATTGATGTTAATAAGCTGTTATTTGTACAGAAATGAATGTATTCTGACCAACCAAAAACCACACCAACTCGAGTCCTATTTTTAAGATCACTTCAAATTATTTAAAATCCGACCGCAGTCCTCTGACGAACCTACAATAACCATTGATGATAATTAGTTGTTATTTGGACAGGAACAAATGTATTCTGACCTATCACAAACCGCGCCAACTCGCATCCTATTTTTGAGATCACTTCAAAATGTTAAAAATCCGACCGCACTCCTCTGACAACCCTACAATAACCATTGATGATAATTAGTTGTTATTTGGACAAAAATGAATGTATTCTGACCTATCACAAACCGCGCCAACTCGAATCCTATTTTTAATGTCACTTCAAATTATTTAAATTCCGACCGCACTCCTCTGACGACCCTACAATAACCATTGATGATAATTATCGGTTATTTGGGCAGGAATGAATGTATTCTGACCTATCACAAACTGCGCCAACTCGCATCCTATTTTCGAGATCACTTCAAATTGTTAAAAATCCGACCGCACTCCTCTGACGACCCCACAATGACCATTGATGATAGGAAGTTGTTATTTGGACAGAAATGAATGTATTCTGACCCACCACAAACCGTGCCAACTCGTATCCTATTATTGAAATATCTTCAAAATGTTAAAAATACGACCGCACTCCTCTGACTACCCTACAATGACCATTGATGATAATAATTTGTTACTTGGGCAGGAATGAATGTATTCTGGTCTATCACAAACCGCGCCAACTTTATTCCTTTTTTTGAGGTCACTTCAAAATATTTAAAATCCGACCGCACTCCTCTGAAGACCCTACCATGACCATTGATGATAATAAGTTGTTATTTGGACAGAAATTAATGTACTCTGAGCCACCACAAACCGCACCAACTCGCATCCTATTTGGTATACCACATCGCAGTGATTGAAGTGAGACAAAACTAGTGAGTCGCATAATATTTTTTTGACATCGGTTCTTAGGAATTTCCTTTGCGGATATATCAATTTCAGGAATGCGTAACTAATTCTGAGTTTATAGGTAACATGTTCTGTGAACCTCAGCTTGGGCTCTGAGCACCAAGTTTTCAGAGTCATCAAATCATAACAATTCCATCTCCAAAGTGAAGCATCCATGGAAAAACTATTTGCACAACCATATTCCCTTACAATAAATATCTGAGAATCGGTGTGATCCAGCGGTTCATTTTTCAAATCTCTTCTGTTTCTCAGTTGTTTAAAACCTAATCCCAAGTAAGGAGTTTTTACTTCATTTATACCGTTAAGAAAACTCATCAATTTCTGTTCCGGTATTTCTTGGGGTAATAAAGTTCCGTGTAAAACGTAATTTCCTTAATAAAACTGTGAGGGGCTCTGATATAACCCTTGAAAAATCACCACGCTTCTGCGTTAGGTTAATGAGAAAGTCTTCCTGTTTGGAAACTTTTTTAGCTGGCCCATCTTATCTCCTCTGAATGGCCAGAAATATGCAAATACTTCATTTTGCATTATTACCGCAGAACACAAAAAAGAGAAAGTTTCCCTAACTCCGCCGAAATAATTATACCGATGATACCGCCACATAGGAGGTTCGGTGTGGATTCAGGGAACTGGGTCGTCGTGTTCCGTATGGCATTAAGCCTTTTTGGCTTTCAATCGCTTTTGTAATTGAACAACGAATTTGCAATAAACAAGCTCATTTACATATATATTGCTGATATCGGTTGATGGCACTATCGCAGGTCACTGTAATTTCACAAAGTTATAACGAAAACTAATTAGTTGTCCAGTAAAAATTAGTTCGTTGGTTAATACTTGTTACAAACAAATTTTATAATATCGCATGTAACAAATATCCACTGGTTGTCTTATATACTTCTGTTTATTCACTGCGATGCAGATATAGTCGAAAAGAAATGGTTAAATCACACTGAAAACATTATAGTTCTTTCTAGAAACTACTGATCGGGCCAGAACCATTTTGCGGACTTGGAAAATCTTACTTCCAAGACGGACTCTATAAAACTGAAGAAGCAATGAGAGCAACACACTTGCAAAGACTTTCAGGGCTAAGGCAGGCCAAAGATCTCATCGGCAACTTCAACCGAGCAAGATCGAAGTCACTGATTAACCTCAGCGAAACTAGTCTAAAGACAATCACGGGATTTCTGACGGGACACTGCAGACTCAAAGAACACCTAAGGAAGCTAGGCTTAGAGGAGGAGAGCACCTGCAGATTATGTGGTGAACATCCAAAAACACCACACCATGTATTGCTGAAGTGTTATGTTGTACATCACAAAAGATTGAATATACTGGGATCACACCAGTTGACTGTGGAAGAATCCTTAAATTCCTCAAGGAATTGGGGCTTGAGGGGCTGCTGTGAACGAGAATACCTAGAAATAGTAGAAGATGAGGCATAATAGATCTAATTAGGTCGCAGGGCATCAGTCACCATCCATAATTACCATTACCATTCTAGAAACGCGCTATAAAAACCGCCGGTGATGGTTCTATTAGCGATTATCTAAATCTAAGAAGAGATTCGTTGCTATTGAACAATATTCACTATAATTTTACAGCTGTGTAATTTAGCGACGAAACGCGTCTGTTAGAGGAGAAGAAAATTCTCTTGGAACATGAAGATTAATTGCGATGGTTGTATGAAAATAAAGAACGAAAAGAGGCCCTCCAGAAAATTCTTGAACAACAAAAGAATGAATTGAAACGAATAGAAGAACAAAGGAAAACAGTCTTCCGGAAGGTTCTAGAACATCAAGACAAATTCTTCCAACATGTATTACAGAAAACCGAAGTACAAATGGAAGAACTGAAAGAAGAACTAAAGGAAGACGTCAAAAAATCGACGATGAGCTCAATAAGAAAGTGGATACAGTCCGAGAGGAGGTAAAAGGACTCGAAAACCAGATAGCTCTCCTCAAGAACCAAGATCGTCGAGACAGGGTTGCCACATCAGGAATTTCCGTAAAACCACCGACTCTTGATGGGCAGTCCTCTTGGTCCATGAATCGCCGACAATTTGAAGATGCAGCAGTGGTTTATGTATTTTGCGAAGAAGAAAAAGCTACGGCACTTATAGTAGCTTTGAGAGGGCCAGCTTTGGGTATGTTGCAGACGATACCCATCGAACAACAAAATAAATATAAAGACCTGATTACTGCATAAGAATTGCGGTATGGCGATCAACATCGAAAACAGCTATATCGGGCTCAAATGAAAACGCGCACTCAGAAATCAGGAGAGAGTCTGCAGGAATTTGAATCGGATGTGAGGCTTACCCAGAAGCACTGAGTGATTTCAAAGAACAGTTAGTGGTGCAGTTATTCATAGATGGACTGAGAGACACCGAAACCCAGAGGACAGGACGTGCTATAAATGGTATGAAAAATTGGGATATCATATAAAAGACTGCAGAGTAAGAATGCCACCACGTTCGCAATTATCTATGTGGACAAGGTCTTCCAGCGAGTCTTCAGGGGGGCGGCAGGATAACTAGAATTAGCCAGTATATCGGGACGCTTGCTGGCTAGCAGGAATGGAGCACCCAGTGTCATCCCTATCAACAGGCTAAGAAAAACATCCGATAGCCTTGCCATTTAAGGAAAACTGAACGAAATAGACGTCATATGCACCATAGACACCGGTGCTGCAGTTTCGTTTGTACGCAGTGACATTCTTCGGCCAGAAAGTGTGAAACCTATCTCTTCAAACCTTGTGCTTCGAACAGTCACTAGAGCAAATGCACCTATCCGAGGTGAAGCTGAGATTTACCATCACAAATACAGTGTACGTCACAGATATAGAAGATGAATTTATACTTGGGATGGATTTGATCGGTGACTACGGGTTCTCATTTGACAGTGAAGAGATGATCATGAAGTTTGGAGGAGGAGAATTTGTAGCGATTTTATGTGAAGAACCTTATGTTTTCAAGAAGTATGAGACTATAGCTAGTGACTGGGCTAGCGAACAGTGTGAACGGAATTCAAATTGTTCAAAGCAGAAAAATGTTATTTAAATTTTATCTTTCAATCTATGTTAGCCTAGAGTAGGTTTAGCGCCACCTGAGACCACCACCTCCACCCTCACTTTTAGTCTCAGTGCGCCAAGCTGTCTTGTGGGATCAATTATAACATTTGCATCTGTGCTGTCATATGCCATTCATATGTGCAATCTAAGACCACCCTTGTGACTTTCAGTTCAAGCCCCGCCTCCTCCCAGTATCGACCACTCAGAGCGAGCCAACCTCTCACCTACACCACCTATCGCTTGTCATATGTCACTTGTCAACTGTCACTTTCAGCAAGTATGGATAAACCACTCTGTATATCACGCTATATATTTTTCTACTATTATTATATATCTTCTTCTATGAATGGATGGAATGCGGAACTCAATTACACTTTCTTTCTTTCAGAGTCGCCGAGTTTTAGAGAACCAGTAACGAACCTCACGGTAGCCGTCGGGAGGGAAGCTGTCTTGGACTGCTCCGTACACAATTTAAGTCCCTATAAGGTATTTATTTTATCACCCTATCCGCATGCTTCAACTTGTTAGTTTGCTTTATGTTCTTGTTCGAAATGGTCGTCTATTGACGCTAGCTAATGAAGTGCGCTATGAAAAATTTAATGAAAGTTGTAAGTTCAGGAGTTCGATCCAGCAGGAAGTTTGTTTAGAATCCATAAAGCGCTGGAAACTGTGGAAACGAAGAACAGTTTTAATGTTACTGTCGCATTTCACTATGAAGTAGATGTTACTTTGTCTTTTCGTAATTGAAACGGGAATCGTTCGTTTATGAAGTCAGGGTTGACTGTAAACATATATTCGTCGTCATCAGAACAGATAATCATTGCACGAATGACTTTTTCTTGCTTTTTCGCACGTGGCTTTTCCAATTGTGAATGAGCCGTGTCAGGATGTCATGAGTGTGTTTTGGTCTATTAGATAAATCCATAGAGCATAAAATGAGTGATTTTTTAACAAAAATACTAGTAGGAAACCAACTGTGACATCACATGGAAGACGGTCCGTAGTTACATTCAGTTGTTTTGGACTCGCAACTGCCATTTATTAATTTGTTGAAATCATGAATAAAATTGTCAGCTATGCAGCACGGAAAAAAAACAATAGCCGACAGCTACTCAAAGAAAACACTGTCAAAGCTTTGGATTCTCATTTGGAAGACGAATCTAGAAGGTGCGCTCTACGAAATAACAATATTCATGTAGAAGTAGCAGTGGACTAGGTTAAAGAGTCATTTCCAAGTCTTAAATACTCTGATTCACCCTGTAAAATGTGGCCTACTTGGTGACCCGAAGGTCTCTTGAAAAGAAAGGATTTCACGAGATTTGACTATCGCATACTTCAATCAAACTTATCTGAACACCTAGCATGTGCATATGTAGAAAAATTTACGACGATCGTTATTCAGCTATTTTATGGTTATAACGCGCCAAACATAGCGAAATTAATGTAATCTGGTCTCTATCCACAGCAAATGGAAAACAGTTCATTAAAAACCGGCAGAAGAAAGAAACTGTCTGCCGTAATAAAAAACATTTAATACATTACCGCTGTAAAAGCAGATTTATTTTCACGGAATGGGAAGTTATTTTGTTGCGCTGAATGCGAAAAGAGTGACCAGAGGTGAGATAGAAAACATCACAACAGCTCAGCGAATTGAATTGCTTCATGGTGCTTTTTCATTGCGGGATTAACCGTGGCGAAATGCGACAATGGTGACAAGAAAATTATGTTCCTTTCATCTTCCAGAGCACACAAAAGGAAAAATGATTTGAGAAAATCATGACAGTCTAGAAAAGAAAAGGAAAATTGATATTATTATTGCATTTTTCCTAGTTGAGAGCTTTGAAAGAGATCCCCCAACGGGATGGATTCTGGAGCAATCCTGATTATCGAACGAATCTCATCAATTCATTCTGTGTATATCTAGTGAGGTGGATTGATTTGGTTGAAGAAGAAGAAGAAATAGTTGAAAATTAACCTCTGCATGCCGTAGCAACCGTTATCAATGAAACAACTGATGAGAAACGTGAATGAATGAATTTGTTGTGAAGAATGATCATCATCCTACACCAAAATTGCACATGCAACATAACTGATCAGAATTTCCAGCATTATGCAAATATTTCACCAATGTTTTCAAGACGACTTATTCTCTCGATATATCTAAATGTATAGTTTCAATATTTGATGATAGATAGATGTTCATTTGATTACGTTATGTAAAAACACATTTGTAGTAAGTTATGGCCTTCATAGTCATCGCAAAACTGTCATTCAGCTCATTGCACTAAAAATGATAACAGGAAAATTATAATATATACACATAGACATACGCACACTGAGAAATGTAAAAATTGAAACAATTGAGTACAAAAATGCAAATACAATCATGGTGGCTCTCAAGTTACAAACATCAACCCACAAAGAATTTTTCAAGGAATTAATGGTATTCATAACTTCACTTGGAGTTACAGAATAAGAAAGAGAAAAAGAAGGCGGGGCTGAAAGGGTTTTAGATAATCTGAAATATCCTTTTCAAGGAAATTTGCTAGGAACTTGATAATAGATTCAGCCACTTATACAAAACGGTCATTAAAATCATCTGAAGTGAAATTTTCTATCCTTTTGTTGAGACGATTCAATTGTATTTCCGTCAAAATTTATAAACCTGCCAACTGGCTTTCGACTTATCAACCGATATATTCATTATATGCAGATTTTTTAGTATCTTTTACTTTCATGTCATATTATTTTTCAAGTGGTTTGTACAGATTTACATCATCTGCATTTTTGCTCATTTCAGATATCAGTTTGACACTTGACAAGATAGTTCTTTGAGCTTTCAGCTCTTCGTTGAATGACTTCATGAACTTTAGGTAAAGTTTCCTTTCGCTTTGGAAAATTGTCTTGTACTAGAGGATGGTGGGTATCGACTAAAAATCACGCCCGATGATTTGCATTCGATGCATTTATTTTTTTGAAAATACTCCAATCTATAATCAGATAGGTAATTCTTCGATTTTTCTTACCCTGGAGTTGTGATAATTCTTTCATATGGAGAACCACTGATAAATGTTGTTCAATTAATAGCACACAATAACAAACGAAAATAATTCCAAATCAGGAATCGAACGCACAAAAAAATGTCCGAGTGGATAACTCGAAAACGGCTAGGAATATCCCCAGGGATGTACATACAAAAAATATTCGCCTCTCAATACTATATCAAATGGTCAAAAAATATACGGAGTGTTCCATTTGAAGAATTCGAGAAAATTGCATTCAGAAACTTCCGAATTGAAAAATCATTTTCAGTCATCCTGTATAATTTTTGGGAATGATAATGATTCAGAAATATCACTTAAAAGTCTGACGAAAAGGATTATAATCATGACCTCCTGCATTCCATAATCTTAAGAACGGTGGTTTTTTCGGTATGCATCTGCAGATAGCATTATTTTGACAAAAAAAATTATAACTCCCAAGTGGTTGGTAGATAGTAAAGGATATTGGAGGTGTGGATGGAGACCACTAAAATGCTTGAAAAAATGGATTGAAGTACATAGCATTTCATTTGAAAAAAAAGCAATTGACCCTGTAGATTTTCCTTGGTTCACTCTGTATATCCGACAATAATTTCTAGATATAGACACAGTTCTCTAGTTATAATTGGTTTTTGAATTATCGTCCTGTCTATCTTAGAACTCAAGCAATCGGACTCTGACGCACTATTGCCCCACCCTGTATTTGCCCTGCATGATCAGAGAGACAGGGTTCTAGAATACCAGTTTCAATGAGTTCTCAGTCATAATTGGTCAAGATGTCATACATACAATTAAATTTTCCTGCTGTTTCTCTAGTGTTACCATGTTAGACCGAAAGAATTCAACACAAATGAAAGTTTATTGAACATTGGAATACTTATCATTTCAAAATGAATATGGAAGTCACCTAATATCACATTTTGAATTAAATTCACAAAGTTTTTCAAAAAGCACAATTTCCCTTATTTCGATCCAATGAGAACAGGACTTTTTGAAAACACATCCTCCAGCCCGTGGTATTTTCAGTAGTAATTCCCGACGAAATGCAGAATTTTCGAATTATGCTTTCGCCTTGCTGGCACGAAAACTGTGTTGCTTAGAAACACCACGAGAGTTTGATCGAGCAGTGTTTTGTACAGCAACATAGTTTGAGTGCCTGGCAAGGTGAAAGTATTTTGGAAATTTTGCATTTTGAAGGGATATTATCAGACAATTTCACGAATACATTAAATTGTTATGGACTAAATACTTATTGCAAGAATGGTTCATCTTGTGTAATCAATATCAGTTGAATTGTTGAACCGTCAAACTGACGTTTCTATATTTACCGTGATTGTCATAACTATGGAAATGTATACACAAGATACAAGCGAAACACCGTTTTGAAAATACCACGGGCTGGAGAAAGTGTTTTCAAAAAGTCCTGCTCTCATTGGTTCGAAATTAGAAAATTATGGCATTTGATTGGTTTATATAATATGAGGGAAATTGTCAGTGAAATGTTGACATGATTGGGTGAAATTATTCCATATGATACAAAATGACAAAATTTTAATTGTTGTTAGAACTGTCAAAAATTTTCGACAAAATTGTATCCGCTCTTGATGTTACTGTTGATAAATACAATTCTGTAATCATTTCCTACCGAAAAAAATTCTTTCGCGAGTATATTCAAATTCGAAACTCCGGCACAGCAGATCCATATTTAATCAGAGGTTAACGTAGTCCTTAGAGCAAACTTCCGTTTCGGCTTTTGTGTCGAAACTTATTCAAGATGCGTAAGGGTCGAGGGGTCGAAGAGAGAACCGCCTTTGTCAGGATCTAATACCCGACTACTCTAAATATCCCCCAGATCGGTCACAGTGCTGGTCGTTACCGTTATGTGTTTAATTGATATTCATGCCCATGGACCTTCCATTATGGTCAGCTTTATGGAGTTTACATAAACTCGAGCCGAAGTGGAACGATGGACACTGGAAGCGTTGGTGACTGTGAACGGGTTGCTCTCGTTGGGAAAGTTTTCTTGTGGATTTCCGGTAACGGGACAAGTACGAGGAGGGTATCATTGCTGTTTGAATCAGAATCAACTTCACTATGGACTGGTTCATTTCGTCATCACTTAAAATGGTTTACTTTTGGACTAGTTACAACACTAGTTTGTGTCGCTCAATAAGAACTATTCGAGCACAACATAAGAGGCATAAATGTCTGTGAATACAATAGTTATTTTGATAAAAAACAAAACTGAGAGTTGTTTCGGAAGTAGTTTCTAAGTTATTCATATCAGAAAAACAATCTACAGAGTGGCCATTTGAGTGTGCAACACATGAGAATTCTTTTTATTTGCACAACTGAAATACAAATACTGCCGAAAGTTGGTGCATGCTCGATAATCATATTAAGTTAAGTCAAACACCATACAGGGTAGGTAAATAATGACAACAGGGGACTAGGATTCAATGGGGTCGCAGCTCATATATTGTTTAGTACGGTTTTCTCAGGAGACAATGGCAGGTTTCTGATTTTCCGAATATCGCGTTTCTCAGAATAATTGACTAGATCTCCGGAGGCTTTATTATCTGGCTAGGAAGATGAGACATCACGTTTGAATAATTTAGTGGTTTCCGTAACAAAAAATTGAGAAACATGACAATGATAACTACGTTAGAATCAATTATTTCAGTTCGTGTAGAACTAAATTTGAAAAAGGTACAGTAATTATCTCGAATATGGAAGGATGGTTGGTTACTGAAGGATGCATCCGCCAATATATGGAAAATATTTGTTACGGCGCATCCGCCAAAATTTTAACACTGCCGAGTGAGCATTTATTTTAAGCCTTGATATTAATGACTATTTACATGTTACGCAATAGTCACCGACTATTCAACATGATACCTTTATATCAAGGATCCTGTGCGTCTGACAGTACTCTGAATAAATACATCTTATGTACGTCAAATGGAATCAATCGTGTTGAAGCTGTATAAGTATTTGAAAATGAATCGGTTTGGAGAAAACAAAAACTACGAGATAAATAGGGGTAATCAAGTCTACAATCCCTGACAGTCATTCATATGACTGATATAAAGAAATGCATTCAAGAAATAATTTTCATTAAAAATAACACTACCTTGAATAATTGTCGACTATTTTATTGCTGCTAAATTTCTCTTGTTTGTAGTTATTAATTTTACTCGACATTATTTTGGTATCAATATTCAAAATAATGTCTTGTTAAATTATTATAGAATACATTCAAAATTTAGATGCAATAAAAATAGTCGACTATTTATCAAGGTCTTGTTATATTACTCTTGAGAACTCCAAGCTTAATGCTCGATTTCTAAACAAACGAATATATTGTGTCGAGTATATGCCACCTCAAAATGGCGAGGCAAACTGATGAAACCTTATGAAGAATGGTATGATTAGGCGACGCGAATGTTAGAATAGCACAATGGCTGGCCAATAATATATTTCTGTGGTCGGAAACTATCTAACTAATTGCATTCTGTGGAGTTTGCAGGTAGTTATTCACTGCTTGTGACCTTTGTTGTTGACGATGTATACGTCAAATTTATCATGTTCTGTGTTTCGAAGCATATTCCTTTATCATTCGACGATTTCAAAGTTATTTAGCCTGAAACTGAGGAATTGAGGGTACAATTTGGGGATACTTGGGTTCATGGATGAACTGGGCCAACAACGTTAGGATAGTAACAAAAAATACTTCAAACCTGCATGAGAAATTATGCCTGTCGACGCTCACACCTGTACCTGTCGGACATGTTCTAGTTTGAATAATATAAGATAGAGAGAAAAATATGTCGGGATTGTTTATTTCCGGTACCCAGAGATGGCGCTGAAGGGGATCATGAAACCGACACGGAGGTGTTCCCCAATTGAATCGAAAAATGATTTCAACTTTGATATTTAAAATAAATATATTGCAAAGTAGTTCTTGTAGAGAACTTTGCCAAGTTTAAAAAAAAATCATTCAACGGTCGTAGGGGGCATTTGTTGTTTGCTGTTGAATACTTGCCGACGACCATACCTATTGTATAGGTTTTTTGCGGAAGATTGGATTACGTATTCCATCATTTTTCATAATTCATTTCATAAGGAAGTAATGAACTTATATTAGTGAAAATTATCTAGAATATTTGTACAATCATCAATTTGATTTTCAAGAATATTGTTACTTCTCATTGTTAACTAAAAAAAATACAGGAAATAAATTGATTCATAGAATCCTTCGCCATATTTTCGCAGTTTACTATTCCCTTCGCAATTAATTAATGACAAATAGTAATGATTCAACCTAGAAATATAATTCGGATTTTACGTGGTCATTGCTATCGCAGTTTTTCATAATGAAGAGAAGTGATGAAAATCAGACAATATGTCTTGTCGAATTTGATGAATACAAAGCTCATGATGAACGTGTAAGAGTTGATAAATGTCGTCAGTCCAACTGTGGCCCACTTGAACTCCATACTTGAGTCCCTTGGATTTCTTTCTGTTTGATCACTGGAAGACTGTAGTTTTTAAAACTAGACCAGAAACTATTGGGGAATTGAGAAATAGAATTGGACAAGAGTGTAGAAACATATGGCATGTCATCACGCGTTGAAGGGTTAGGGCCTCGTTTTCCCCAGCTCGCACAAGTCTCTCGAAATCTTCTAAGGGTTGTTTAGAAGGATGTTAATAAATATTACTACAAAATTTTCACAAATTTACACAGTAGTTTGAAAATCGACAATAACATGGTATGGACACTCCTTATCATTATTTTGAATCTTGATTATCGGTTAATGTTTTATCGACCATTCACGTTGTCCTTAATTGAATCTTTTTCAAATTTCAGATAAAATCTTCGCTATTTTTCAGACCAAGCTGAAAAACTGCATACCATTGAAACCTCATTTCAGAGGCATTTCACATTATTTTAAATCTGTATATTTTGAATGAAAACAAATAATTTCGACTGCAGTCGAAAATACCCTTCTCTCCACATATTTCCACAAAAACAGGGGATGTGAATACTGTAGCTCAAAGGGAGAAATGACTGGTGAGTTATGGATTATAACTCACGTTCATAATCAAAGTAGTATTCTATTCATTAATTAATATTACAAGCAGAATTCACATTGATATTGAAATTAAAAGAAAACGCTAACAGTTTTATCGAATTTGAAGTAATTGTAAAATTCGTTGGTTCATTGGAACCAGACGCTCCCATATCAGACATTAGAACCTTCTATTTTTTCTGCAATTTTTATTTTGTTTTGCACCGATTCTTCTAAGTATCCTTCTGCTACCGTCGAGGACTTCCATCCTCCGTGACGCTTCGAAGTAGTCATTTTAGCCCCTGCATTGGCCAAAAGAGTCGCCGAAGACCTTCTCAGGCAGTGATCGGTGTAGAGCGCTGGTTCCTCCAATTTCAAAAACATTGCAATTCTTGAAGGTATCTTCGACAACGTATTTATTCCCACCCACTGGCAGGTTCACCCCCCATTTTTGTGAAAAATAAAAAAATGGCTCAATGACATGTATTTTTCACACAAACTGATGAGGTTGACTGGAAATCCTTCTTCAACTATGGTGAAACTTTCCGATTTCTTGGTTTAAGTGTCTGGAAAATAATTTCCTTTGTTTTGAGTATTTTCTATTTTCAAATTGACCAATTCATCGCATCTACAAGCATCGTTCAAAAACTTCTCTATTTGAGATCGTTCTAATGTCTTGGACTACTTTGGTTCGTGTGCCTGTGATTTTCTTTTCAAAAAGCTCGTTAGTTTGCCATATTCTGAAATGTCAATTGTTTTATTAAGGTGAATAGTCGAGCGAATTATCGAGTATTTGGTCCATAGCGACGATGGGGCAAATGAATAAATTAGCCAATAGAATATTTTCATCGATGCCTTTTATCTTCCGTGAATTCATTCAAGACATCTCGGGACTTTCGTAAGGATATCTTCAGGAACGTAATTTTCATCGGTTTCCTTACTTTTCTATACGTTTTTTCTTCAAAAAAGCTTTCTTTTTTTGCAGGGAAAACTGACAAGCGTCAAAATTCACTTAAACATTACTAACAATGTATCACGCCCGTGCAAACCAAACAAACAACCTGCTTTAACTAAAATGTAAAAAAGTCACTGTCAATCATTCTGACATTTATGAAGTACTAAGTCTAAGTAGCTTTGATTTGATCACAAAACTTACTAATTATAATCTCAAATAAACGATTTCTTCCACTTGTTGGATGAAACATCATATGCCACTCGTGTGTTATGTTTCCTGAGTCACTTTAGAATTAATACCACTTGATCTGACGGCCTCGTGGTATAAATCTTTCTCGCGTGACTTATTTTCAACATAACACACTAGTACCATAAATAACTATTTATTACAATATTCGTTTTCTAATGAGCACGGTGTACATACATATGAAGAAATGAAGACAAAAAAAAAACACACACGGAGACGGAACATTCTAAAGTATGCATACTGGCTTCCACCCAAGCGGAAATACGAACATACTTCGTAGACGTGAATATTCAGTTCTGTGATGAAACGGTCATTTGGCTATTCAATGGGAGCGTTACTCTGCATCCAAATTAGACCTGAGCATGAATGCCGCCCCTTGCAGAACTTTCGTCCGATCTCGGGCAATCTTGTAACTCCGCTGGCGCGGAAGGAAGAATCCAACACTCGTAGCATGTAGCGAATTGACTTCGGTTTCGTTCACGGATATGGAACTGATACATAATTCACATCATGTGAAAATGAACAACTGATGTGATTCGTGAGATTTTGTTATACAGGACAGTGAATAAAAGAATTATTAATTGTCGAGGTGAATTTTGGCGAAGTCGCCGATATTGATATTTATTTATTGAATGTATTGGCGGATTCGCCAATACATAGAAAATCACCACCATTCGATTTTTAATCGAGGACCTGTTTATGTACGGAACAAACATTCATGAACTAATTGAAATCTTGAAGGATATTAAAAACAAAAATACTACAGGTTACGGTTGAATAACTAGCAAAGTAATACAAAACCTTCCATCATGCAACCGGCATGACACATTGTTAGCAAATGTTTAATAGTATATTACGTAACAAGAGTTGTAAGTAACCCATTACGCACGAAGTGAGAAAGTTTATGCACGAAGCCGTGCAGCGGAAAGTGCATATGCTGCCCTATGCTGTATCACTTCCGTTAAAAATAACGTCAACTTTATTTGCCATTTCAGTTATTTTGCTATGATTGGTAATAGCAAAATAACGGAAATAGCGAATAACGGTGGTGTTATTTTCAACGGAAGTGATACATCATAGGGCTGATTATTTTGGCATCAATAATCTGATGAAAACACAGAGCGAAGCTCGAGGGCTTTCATCACTGATTATTAATGTCAACATAATGACAAGTAAAATTAATAAATACAAGAAAAATTTAGCAGCAATAAAATAGTCACCAATTAATCAAGGTCGTGTTATATTTATGAAGATTATTTCTTGATTCCCTCGGTACGCAAACTTTGCCCTTACAATTCCCTTGATACATACATAACTATTCTAAAATTCCAGATATCATCTTTGATACAGTAGTTGCCGACGAGTCCTTCAGGTTTTCGATTCAATAATCTATGAGCATTGGATGTAGACTATGATCGATATCGTCTGGCTATAATTTATTCAGATTCATTTCCCGTCTCTGCGTTCACATTAGTGCTCTTTTAATTTCCTGTGAATTCCGGAATGACATTTTATCGTTCCATCATTCCCTTTTACTTTGTTGCATATATTTCCGATTGCACGTGCTGTCAACTGTTGACGTTTCATTATAAAACCGAACAAAAGTCATGTGGAAAAAGCCTTCGTGAGTGATAATAAAAATGCCAAGCAAATATAAAATCTCTCATGTGACAGGACATGTTATTTTTCTCTGAAGGACAGCCTCCGTATTAATATCTTCCATTGTTTTTCTATTTACTGACTACCATTCAAGTATATCTGGGAATAACCCTAGATAAAAGCTTAATTGGAACTTGCATCTGGAAAAGACTATTCGGAAGGCTAGCCTATCATTATGGACATGCCGCAGAATATGTGGCAAAACATGGGGCATGTGACCAAAACAAGTGTACTGGCAAGTGACCGTCATACGACCAATAATCACGTATGGCTCTGTAGTCTGGTGGAGCAAGGGCCAACAAAAAATAGCCCAGGCTAAACTTAACGGACTACAGAGACAAGCGTGTCTGGCGATTACTGGGGCCATTCGCTCCACGCCAACGGCAGCAATGGAAGCCCTTCTCGGATTACCTCCTCTTAAAATAGGTTTGGAGAGAGAGGCAAGATGGGCAACATACAGACTCTACCAAGCGGCCATTAGTCTACCGCAGGCAGTAGTCATGAGAAGCAGCAGCATGCTGGAGGGCATAACAGCTCACAACATTCTGGGAATGCCCTCAGACATCATGCCTAAAACTATCAACCTTCACACGTCCTACACTGTGGTCTTCCCCGAAAGAGAAGACTGGGTTCGGAATGAAACTGACCTATGTAGGGCAAATGAACGTTGGTTTACCGATGGTTCCAAAACTTTGGAAGTTGTCGGAGCCGGAATATACGGGATAAACCCAGTAGTGAAACGCTCATTCAGTATGGGTAAATTAGCTACGATATTCCAGGCAGAGGTATATGCCTTTGAATTGTGTTCAAGGGAGCTGGAAAATCGACGCCACACACGAAAAACAATAAAAATATTTTCAGACAGTCAAGCGGCACTGAAAGCGCTTGAATCAAATTGCTTTAAATCCAGAGCAGTACTGGCACAACGCAACAACGTTAACCTAGTCTGGATACCAGGTCACACGGGCCTAGAAGGAAACGAAATAGCGGACGCCCTAGCAAAAGGGGGGGCCGAAACAACGTTCACTGGGCCAGAACCGGTAATCAGTATAGCACATAGCACTGCCAAGAATGTCATAACATCCTGGGCTGACAACAAAAGACTCGAGTACTGGCGTAGTCTATCGGGCCTAGCCCATTCCAAAGCATTTATTGCTTGCACAAGAAATAAACAGGACTCTGACAAGCTGCTAGAACTCAGTAGAGCACATCTCAGAGTTATAGTAGGTTTGCTCACTGGCCACTGCAAACTCAAACACCACATGCATAAAATCGGACTTGCATAAGATGCAGAGTGCCGCCTATGCATGGAGGAGGATGAAACGGCTAAGCACATTTTATGTATATGCCCCGCAGCGGCCAGAACCAGATTTTCAATATTTGGCAATACAACAGTAAGGCCAGAGAACCTGGTAAATTGTTCTCCCAACGTACTCCTCAATTTCGTTAAGAGATTGGATATACTGGGAGAAATATAACCATAGGGTGAGCCACAATAGGCCATTGGCCGCAGTGGAGGGCCTGATATGGACCCACTCACGTTCAAACCTAACCTAACCTAACCATTCAAGTATCTTGATGATTTCGTTCAGTTCAGTTAGTAATATTCATAGAATATAACAACTTTTTCCTTCCGAATCGATTGGTGTTTGCATAATTGCATCATCTTCAACCATTTTCGAGTTGAAGAGTTCATCTGGAGTTGAGAGGGATTAATCCCTCATGAAATTGTTCAATTGAATAGCGTCTTGTCACATTTGATACGACTTAACGGAATCGTTAATTTTATTAAATATTTGGGAACGTTGGGCTCTGTTATCATGAAATCAGAATTATACCTCACAGAATTTAAAGTTTTTATCTCAACCTAATTTCTGTATCGTCTTCTGATTCCTCTGGATGCTATGCTGCTGCTTTTCTTCACAGGCTGGAGTTGGACTCGTTCGCAAAGTTAACACTTGCCCTGATTACAACTCATGAGATTTCTATTGTCAATTTGACAAGGTTATAACCGTCACTATATGAACTTTTACAAATGAAAAACAGGATTCAACAACACTTACATATTTATATCAAATTAATTAACAAATTAATCTCAAATTATCAATAATTTAATCAGGGATATTCAACAATTAATCATCCCAGAGGAATTAAAAAGATTTGTATTCCCCATCATGGGATCACATTGAGCCAGAAGTCTGATGAACGAACACTGACTATTTTCAAGGCACTTCTGGATTTTAGAGAAATGGGGTGGTCCATTGAGATATCTTGTCTCTCACAGAATTACCATCATATGAACTATAGAAATATTTTTCTGTTCGACAGGAATGTCCCTTCTCAGAAAGTGTATTTATCAAATACTAAAAAAATAATCTGACAAGTGGTTGAAGGATCGTTGTAACATGTAGAAATAATATTTACGATTATTTTTACGATGGGAGACAATATTATACTTTGCGAGTGACAATTTTGAATGACCTTTCTGGTTTTACTTATTTTAACAGTTCATTTTGGTGTTGCAAATGCTTTTTACGGAACCTCTGCAAATTCAGATGTAAAAATATTCGTTAGTTCGTCAATCCACAAGCGAAATTGATTTTTTTGATATGTTTCGGAATCAGTTTGTCGGTATTAATTCGGGAAATACTTGCTATTTTCTGAAAAATGGAAAATAAAAATATTCGAAAATTCGATTTTTAAGGGAATTATTTACGTTTCATTTCCTTTTTATATGCTAAATATTTTATCTGAGCATATAAAAATCATATATTATCAGAATCAGCATAAAATGTTGGGTATATGCTGAGAATTTTATAATGATTTTGTATTTTCCATGATTTTTAAGCCTGTCGGATTTTTTGCGATTTATCAAGTAATTTTTTTCATTGTTGCATGACTCAATATTCACAGACTAAACAAATTTCATCATTCTGAATTGATTGGCGTTTGCAGAATTGCTCTATCTCCAACCGTTCTCGAGTTGAAAAGTTCATCTAGAATTGAAAAGAGTCATTTGTGAAATTTCTGATGTTTTACCCCTTTTACAAGCCAAACCTTGATTCTGAGCGTAAACAAATCATATATTTTCGGATTCTGCATGAAATTTTGCATATATAGGGTAAATTTCGAGTGGATCTGTTTATTTTGTATTTTCTATGATTTTTAGGGGTTTTGGAGTTTTGCGATTTTTCAAGAATTTTTTTAAATTTTTTCTATCGACTTGAAATTCACAATATATACTAATTCGATCATTCTGAGTCGATTGGCGTTCGCAGAATTGCTCTATCTCCAACCAATTTCTGATGTTTTACCCCTTTTATAAGCCAACCTTGATTCTGAGCGTAAACAAATCTTTTATTTTCGGATTCAGTATGAAATTTTGCATATATAGGGTAAATTTCAAGTGAATCTATTTATTTTGTATTTTCCATGATTTTTAGGGGTCTACCCCTTTGGAGTTTTTGCGATTTTTCAAGAATTTTTTTTAATTTTTTCTATCGACTTGAAATTCACAGTATACATTAATTCGATCATTCTGAGTCGATTGGCGTTCGCAGAATTGCTCTATCTCCAACCGTTCTCGAGTTGAAAAATTCGTCTGGAGTTGAAAAGAGTCATTCGTGAAATTTCTGATGTTTTACCCTTTTTACAAGCCAAACCTTGATTCTGAGCGTAAACAAATCATATATTTTCGGATTCAGTATGAAATTTTGCTTATATAGGGTAAATTTCAAGTGAATCTATTTATTTTGTATTTTCCATGATTTTTAGGGGTCTACTTCTTTGGATTTTTGCGATTTTTCACGAATTTTTTAAATTTTTTCAATCGACTTGAAATTCACAGTATATACTAATTCGATCATTCTGAGTCGATTGGCTTTCGCAGAATTGCTCTATCTCCAACCGTTCTCGAGTTGAAAAATTCGTCTGGAGTTGAAAAGAGTCATTCGTGAAATTTCTGATGTTTTACCCTTTTTACAAGCCAAACCTTGATTCTGAGCGTAAACAAATCATATATTTTCGGATTCAGTATGAAATTTTGCTTATATAGGGTAAATTTCTAATGAATCTATTTATTTTATATTTTCCATGATTTTTAGGGGTCTACCCCTTTGGATTTTTGCGATTTTTCAAGAATTTTTTAAATTTTTTCAATCGACTTGAAATTCACAGTATATACTAATTCGATCATTCTGAGTCGATTGGCGTTCGCAGAATTGCTCTATCTCCAACCGTTCTCGAGTTGAAAAATTCATCTGGAGTTGAAAAGAGTCATTTGTGAAATTTCTGATGTTTTACCCCTTTTACAAGCCAAACCTTAATTCTGAGCATAAACAAATCATATATTTTCGGATTCAGTATGATATTTTGCTTATATAGGGTAAATTACAAGTGAATCTAATTATTTCGTATTTTCCATGATTTTTAGGGGTCTACCCCTTTGGATTTTTTGCGATTTATCAAGATTTTTTTAAATTTTTTCTATCGACTTGAAATTCACAGAATATACTAATTCGATCATTCTGAGTCGATTGGCGTTCGCAGAATTGCTATATCTCCAACCGTTCTCGAGTTGAAAAATTCATCTGGAGTTGAAAAGAGTCATTTGTAAAATTTCTTTTACATGCCAAACCTTGATTCTGAGCGTAAACAAATCATATATTTTCGGATTCAGTATGAAATTTTGCTTATATAGGGTAAATTTCAAGTGAATCTATTTATTTTGTATTTTCCATGATTTTTAGGGGTCTGCCCCTTTGGATTTTTGCGATTTTTCAAGAATATTTTAAATTTTTTCAATCGACTTGAAATTCACAGTATATACTAATTCGATCATTCTGAGTCGATTGGCGTTCGCAGAATTGCTATATCTCCAACCGTTCTCGAGTTGAAAAATTCATCTGGAGTTGAAAAGAGTCATTTGTAAAATTTCTTTTACATGCCAAACCTTGATTCTGAGCGTAAACAAATCATATATTTTCGGATTCAGTATGAAATTTTGCTTATATAGGGTAAATTTCGAGTGAATCTATTTATTTTGTATTTTCCATGATTTTTAGGGGTCTACCCCTTTGGATTTTTGCGATTTTTCAAGAATTTTTTAAATTTTTTCAATCGACTTGAAATTCACAGTATATACTAATTCGATCATTCTGAATTGATTGGCGTTTGCAGAATTGCTCTATCTCCAACCGTTCTCGAGTTGAAAAGTTCATCTAGAATTGAAAAGAGTCATTTGTGAAATTTCTGATGTTTTACCTCTTTTACAAGCCAAACCTTAATTCTGAGCGTAACAAATCATATATTTTCGGATTCAGTATGATATTTTGCTTATATAGGGTAAATTACAAGTGAATCTAATTATTTCGTATTTTCCATGATTTTTAGGGGTCTACTCCTTTGGATTTTTTGCGATTTATCAAGAATTTTTTAAATTTTTTCTATCGACTTGAAATTCACAGTATATACTAATTCGATCATTCTGAGTCGATTGGCGTTCGCAGAATTGCTATATCTCCAACCGTTCTCGAGTTGAAAAATTCATCTGGAGTTGAAAAGAGTCATTTGTAAAATTTCTTTTACATGCCAAACCTTGATTCTGAGCGTAAACAAATCATATATTTTCGGATTCAGTATGAAATTTTGCTTATATAGGGTAAATTTCGAGTGAATCTATTTATTTTGTATTTTCCATGATTTTTAGGGGTCTACCACTTTGGATTTTTGCGATTTTTCAAAAATTTTTTAAATTTTTTCAATCGACTTGAAATTCACAGTATATACTAATTCGATCATTCTGAGTCGATTGGCGTTCGCAGAATTGCTCTATCTCCAACCGTTCTCGAGTTGAAAAATTCGTCTGGAGTTGAAAAGAGTCATTCGTGAAATTTCTGATGTTTTACCCTTTTTACAAGCCAAACCTTAATTCTGAGCGTAACAAATCATATATTTTCGGATTCAGTATGAAATTTTGCTTATATAGGGTAAATTTCAAGTGAATCTAATTATTTTGTATTTTCTATGATTTTTAGGGGTCTACCCCTTTGGATTTTTTGCGATTTATCAAGAATTTTTTAAATTTTTTCTATCGACTTGAAATTCACAGTATATACTAATTCGATCATTCTGAGTCGATTGGCGTTCGCAGAATTGCTCTATCTCCAACCGTTCTCGAGTTGAAAAATTCATCTGGAGTTGAAAAGAGTCATTTGTGAAATTTCTGATGTTTTACCCCTTTTACAAGCCAAACCTTAATTCTGAGCATAAACAAATCATATATTTTCGGATTCAGTATGATATTTTGCTTATATAGGGTAAATTACAAGTGAATCTAATTATTTCGTATTTTCCATGATTTTTAGGGGTCTACCCCTTTGGATTTTTTGCGATTTATCAAGATTTTTTTAAATTTTTTCTATCGACTTGAAATTCACAGAATATACTAATTCGATCATTCTGAGTCGATTGGCGTTCGCAGAATTGCTATATCTCCAACCGTTCTCGAGTTGAAAAATTCATCTGGAGTTGAAAAGAGTCATTTGTAAAATTTCTTTTACATGCCAAACCTTGATTCTGAGCGTAAACAAATCATATATTTTCGGATTCAGTATGAAATTTTGCTTATATAGGGTAAATTTCAAGTGAATCTATTTATTTTGTATTTTCCATGATTTTTAGGGGTCTGCCCCTTTGGATTTTTGCGATTTTTCAAGAATATTTTAAATTTTTTCAATCGACTTGAAATTCACAGTATATACTAATTTGATCATTCTGAGTCGATTGGCGTTCGCAGAATTGCTCTATCTCCAACCGTTCTCGAGTTGAAAAATTCATCTGGAGTTGAATAGAGTCATTTGTGAAATTTCTGATGTTTTACCTCTTTTACAAGCCAAACCTTAATTCTGAGCGTAACAAATCATATATTTTCGGATTCAGTATGATATTTTGCTTATATAGGGTAAATTACAAGTGAATCTAATTATTTCGTATTTTCCATGATTTTTAGGGGTCTACTCCTTTGGATTTTTTGCGATTTATCAAGAATTTTTTAAATTTTTTCTATCGACTTGAAATTCACAGTATATACTAATTCGATCATTCTGAGTCGATTGGCGTTCGCAGAATTGCTATATCTCCAACCGTTCTCGAGTTGAAAAATTCATCTGGAGTTGAAAAGAGTCATTTGTAAAATTTCTTTTACATGCCAAACCTTGATTCTGAGCGTAAACAAATCATATATTTTCGGATTCAGTATGAAATTTTGCTTATATAGGGTAAATTTCGAGTGAATCTATTTATTTTGTATTTTCCATGATTTTTAGGGGTCTACCCCTTTGGATTTTTGCGATTTTTCAAGAATTTTTTAAATTTTTTCAATCGACTTGAAATTCACAGTATATACTAATTCGATCATTCTGAGTCGATTGGCGTTCGCAGAATTGCTCTATCTCCAACCGTTCTCGAGTTGAAAAATTCGTCTGGAGTTGAAAAGAGTCATTCGTGAAATTTCTGATGTTTTACCCTTTTTACAAGCCAAACCTTGATTCTGAGCGTAAACAAATCATATATTTTCGGATTCAGTATGAAATTTTGCTTATATAGGGTAAATTTCAAGTGAATCTATTTATTTTGTATTTTCCATGATTTTTAGGGGTCTACTTCTTTGGATTTTTGCGATTTTTCAAGAATTTTTTAAATTTTTTCAATCGACTTGAAATTCACAGTATATACTAATTCGATCATTCTGAGTCGATTGGCGTTCGCAGAATTGCTCTATCTCCAACCGTTCTCGAGTTGAAAAATTCGTCTGAAGTTGAAAAGAGTCATTCGTGAAATTTCTGATGTTTTACCCTTTTTACAAGCCAAACCTTGATTCTGAGCGTAAACAAATCATATATTTTCGGATTCAGTATGAAATTTTGCTTATATAGGGTAAATTTCAAGTGAATCTATTTATTTTATATTTTCCATGATTTTTAGGGGTCTACCCCTTTGGATTTTTGCGATTTTTCAAAAATTTTTTAAATTTTTTCAATCGACTTGAAATTCACAGTATATACTAATTCGATCATTCTGAGTCGATTGGCGCTCGCAGAATTGCTCTATCTCCAACCGTTCTCGAGTTGAAAAATTCATCTGGAGTTGAAAAGAGTCATTTGTGAAATTTCTGATGTTTTACCCCTTTTACAAGCCAAACCTTAATTCTGAGCATAAACAAATCATATATTTTCGGATTCAGTATGATATTTTGCTTATATAGGGTAAATTACAAGTGAATCTAATTATTTCGTATTTTCCATGATTTTTAGGGGTCTACCCCTTTGGATTTTTTGCGATTTATCAAGATTTTTTTAAATTTTTTCTATCGACTTGAAATTCACAGAATATACTAATTCGATCATTCTGAGTCGATTGGCGTTCGCAGAATTGCTATATCTCCAACCGTTCTCGAGTTGAAAAATTCATCTGGAGTTGAAAAGAGTCATTTGTAAAATTTCTTTTACATGCCAAACCTTGATTCTGAGCGTAAACAAATCATATATTTTCGGATTCAGTATGAAATTTTGCTTATATAGGGTAAATTTCAAGTGAATCTATTTATTTTGTATTTTCCATGATTTTTAGGGGTCTGCCCCTTTGGATTTTTGCGATTTTTCAAGAATATTTTAAATTTTTTCAATCGACTTGAAATTCACAGTATATACTAATTTGATCATTCTGAGTCGATTGGCGTTCGCAGAATTGCTCTATCTCCAACCGTTCTCGAGTTGAAAAATTCATCTGGAGTTGAATAGAGTCATTTGTGAAATTTCTGATGTTTTACCTCTTTTACAAGCCAAACCTTAATTCTGAGCGTAACAAATCATATATTTTCGGATTCAGTATGAAATTTTGCTTATATAGGGTAAATTTCAAGTGAATCTAATTATTTTGTATTTTCTATGATTTTTAGGGGTCTACCCCTTTGGATTTTTTGCGATTTATCAAGAATTTTTTAAATTTTTTTCTGTCGACTTGAAATTCACAGTATATACTAATTCGATCATTCTGAGTCGATTGGCGTTCGCAGAATTGCTCTATCTCCAACCGTTCTCGAGTTGAAAAGTTCATCTAGAATTGAAAAGAGTCATTTGTGAAATTTCTGATGTTTTACCCCTTTTACAAGCCAAACCTTAATTCTGAGCGTAACAAATCATATATTTTCGGATTCAGTATGATATTTTGCTTATATAGGGTAAATTTCAAGTGAATCTAATTATTTTGTATTTTCTATGATTTTTAGGGGTCTACCCCTTTGGATTTTTTGCGATTTATCAAGAATTTTTTAAATTTTTTCTATCGACTTGAAATTCACAGTATATACTAATTCGATCATTCTGAGTCGATTGGCGTTCGCAGAATTGCTATATCTCCAACCGTTCTCGAGTTGAAAAATTCATCTGGAGTTGAAAAGAGTCATTTGTAAAATTTCTTTTACATGCCAAACCTTGATTCTGAGCGTAAACAAATCATATATTTTCGGATTCAGTATGAAATTTTGCTTATATAGGGTAAATTTCGAGTGAATCTATTTATTTTGTATTTTCCATGATTTTTAGGGGTCTACCCCTTTGGATTTTTGCGATTTTTCAAGAATTTTTTAAATTTTTTCAATCGACTTGAAATTCACAGTATATACTAATTCGATCATTCTGAGTCGATTGGCGTTCGCAGAATTGCTCTATCTCCAACCGTTCTCGAGTTGAAAAGTTCATCTAGAATTGAAAAGAGTCATTTGTGAAATTTCTGATGTTTTACCCCTTTTACAAGCCAAACCTTAATTCTGAGCGTAACAAATCATATATTTTCGGATTCAGTATGATATTTTGCTTATATAGGGTAAATTTCAAGTGAATCTAATTATTTTGTATTTTCTATGATTTTTAGGGGTCTACCCCTTTGGATTTTTTACGATTTATCAAGAATTTTTTAAATTTTTTCTATCGACTTGAAATTCACAGTATATACTAATTCGATCATTCTGAGTCGATTGGCGTTCGCAGAATTGCTATATCTCCAACCGTTCTCGAGTTGAAAAATTCATCTGGAGTTGAAAAGAGTCATTTGTAAAATTTCTTTTACATGCCAAACCTTGATTCTGAGCGTAAAAAAATCATATATTTTCGGATTCAGTATGAAATTTTGCTTATATAGGGTAAATTTCGAGTGAATCTATTTATTTTGTATTTTCCATGATTTTTAGGGGTCTACCCCTTTGGATTTTTGCGATTTTTCAAGAATTTTTTAAATTTTTTCAATCGACTTGAAATTCACAGGATATACTAATTCGATCATTCTGAGTCGATTGGCGTTCGCAGAATTGCTCTATCTCCAACCGTTCTCGAGTTGAAAAGTTCATCTAGAATTGAAAAGAGTCATTTGTGAAATTTCTGATGTTTTACCCCTTTTACAAGCCAAACCTTAATTCTGAGCGTAACAAATCATATATTTTCGGATTCAGTATGATATTTTGCTTATATAGGGTAAATTTCAAGTGAATCTAATTATTTTGTATTTTCTATGATTTTTAGGGGTCTACCCCTTTGGATTTTTTGCGATTTATCAAGAATTTTTTAAATTTTTTCTATCGACTTGAAATTCACAGTATATACTAATTCGATCATTCTGAGTCGATTGGCGTTCGCAGAATTGCTATATCTCCAACCGTTCTCGAGTTGAAAAATTCATCTGGAGTTGAAAAGAGTCATTTGTAAAATTTCTTTTACATGCCAAACCTTGATTCTGAGCGTAAACAAATCATATATTTTCGGATTCAGTATGAAATTTTGCTTATATAGGGTAAATTTCGAGTGAATCTATTTATTTTGTATTTTCCATGATTTTTAGGGGTCTACCTACCCCTTTGGATTTTTGCGATTTTTCAAGAATTTTTTAAATTTTTTCAATCGACTTGAAATTCACAGTATATACTAATTCGATCATTCTGAGTCGATTGGCGTTCGCAGAATTGCTCTATCTCCAACCGTTCTCGAGTTGAAAAGTTCATCTAGAATTGAAAAGAGTCATTTGTGAAATTTCTGATGTTTTACCCCTTTTACAAGCCAAACCTTAATTCTGAGCGTAACAAATCATATATTTTCGGATTCAGTATGATATTTTGCTTATATAGGGTAAATTTCAAGTGAATCTAATTATTTTGTATTTTCTATGATTTTTAGGGGTCTACCCCTTTGGATTTTTTGCGATTTATCAAGAATTTTTTAAATTTTTTCTATCGACTTGAAATTCACAGTATATACTAATTCGATCATTCTGAGTCGATTGGCGTTCGCAGAATTGCTATATCTCCAACCGTTCTCGAGTTGAAAAATTCATCTGGAGTTGAAAAGAGTCATTTGTAAAATTTCTTTTACATGCCAAACCTTGATTCTGAGCGTAAACAAATCATATATTTTCGGATTCAGTATGAAATTTTGCTTATATAGGGTAAATTTCGAGTGAATCTATTTATTTTGTATTTTCCATGATTTTTAGGGGTCTACCCCTTTGGATTTTTGCGATTTTTCAAGAATTTTTTAAATTTTTTCAATCGACTTGAAATTCACAGTATATACTAATTCGATCATTCTGAATTGATTGGCGTTTGCAGAATTGCTCTATCTCCAACCGTTCTCGAGTTGAAAAGTTCATCTAGAATTGAAAAGAGTCATTTGTGAAATTTCTGATGTTTTACCCCTTTTACAAGCCAAACCTTAATTCTGAGCGTAACAAATCATATATTTTCGGATTCAGTATGATATTTTGCTTATATAGGGTAAATTTCAAGTGAATCTAATTATTTTGTATTTTCTATGATTTTTAGGGGTCTACCCCTTTGGATTTTTTGCGATTTATCAAGAATTTTTTAAATTTTTTCTATCGACTTTAAATTCACAGTATATACTAATTCGATCATTCTGAGTCGATTGGCGTTCGCAGAATTGCTATATCTCCAACCGTTCTCGAGTTGAAAAATTCATCTGGAGTTGAAAAGAGTCATTTGTAAAATTTCTTTTACATGCCAAACCTTGATTCTGAGCGTAAACAAATCATATATTTTCGGATTCAGTATGAAATTTTGCTTATATAGGGTAAATTTCGAGTGAATCTATTTATTTTGTATTTTCCATGATTTTTAGGGGTCTACCCCTTTGGATTTTTGCGATTTTTCAAGAATTTTTTAAATTTTTTCAATCGACTTGAAATTCACAGTATATACTAATTCGATCATTCTGAGTCGATTGGCGTTCGCAGAATTGCTCTATCTCCAACCGTTCTCGAGTTGAAAAATTCGTCTGGAGTTGAAAAGAGTCATTCGTGAAATTTCTGATGTTTTACCCTTTTTACAAGCCAAACCTTGATTCTGAGCGTAAACAAATCATATATTTTCGGATTCAGTATGAAATTTTGCTTATATAGGGTAAATTTCAAGTGAATCTATTTATTTTGTATTTTCCATGATTTTTAGGGGTCTACTTCTTTGGATTTTTGCGATTTTTCAAGAATTTTTTAAATTTTTTCAATCGACTTGAAATTCACAGTATATACTAATTCGATCATTCTGAGTCGATTGGCGTTCGCAGAATTGCTCTATCTCCAACCGTTCTCGAGTTGAAAAATTCGTCTGAAGTTGAAAAGAGTCATTCGTGAAATTTCTGATGTTTTACCCTTTTTACAAGCCAAACCTTGATTCTGAGCGTAAACAAATCATATATTTTCGGATTCAGTATGAAATTTTGCTTATATAGGGTAAATTTCAAGTGAATCTATTTATTTTATATTTTCCATGATTTTTAGGGGTCTACCCCTTTGGATTTTTGCGATTTTTCAAAAATTTTTTAAATTTTTTCAATCGACTTGAAATTCACAGTATATACTAATTCGATCATTCTGAGTCGATTGGCGTTCGCAGAATTGCTCTATCTCCAACCGTTCTCGAGTTGAAAAATTCATCTGGAGTTGAAAAGAGTCATTTGTGA